>JAAIXI010000248.1:10710406-10995770 GCA_013403645.1 Heliconius nattereri | reverse complement strand
TTTTTTTTTCTTTTTATTTAAGAGCTTTGTCGTGACAACGACCATGCCGCCCTGTTTGGTTAACATTCTAATTAATATTAGTCACAATCAATTATTTTTATTCTGAACTATATACAATATTTTTTTTCCTAACACAGAGTCTGGTACTGCTAAAGCACTATTACATGCTCCTATATCATTGTAGAAATCTCTGCAAATTAACCGACGTCTCAGAGGCTCATTCTGGACACATTCCATCGTAACATGATATACGTCATCTATGGTGTTGCATGTACAACAATTAGGGGAATCAATTTTTTTCATTAGAAATGCGAATTTGTTTGATGGAATGTCCCGACCTAAGTCTTAAACACGTCACACAATCTTTTCTATTTAGGCAAACAGAGTCAATCCACGATTATATTGAAGGTTCTACTTGAATAGTTCTGTACCAAATACCCTTAGTTAGGAATCGTTGGTCGAAATATTCCTTCCAAAACGAGTAACACAAATTCCTAATTAAATAAACACAATCAGAAGATACCGGTTCGATAGCCATTGGGACACCATCCGTAATTCTCTCCTTGGCCAGTTCTTCTTCAGACAGTTCTTAAGTTGAATGTAATTTATAAAAAAATCTATAAAGTAGTATCAATATAAAGCGATTTGTTCGAGAATATTACTACCAAATAATTGTCTTATAAAATTAGTAGAAAATCATAATGTTGTTAGGATACGAAAGTAATCCAGATGACTAGACAAATAATTGTGTAATTCAAGCGGGTGAAGTCGCGAGCAAGTTGCTAGTAAGTTAATAAATTTCACAAAATCATTGTTCGTGTGTCAAATGAGTTAAATACCTGGGAAAGTTTTAGTGGGGCAAGTTCCGGACTTGCACTCGTGCGGGATCTTGTAGTCCAGCGTGTACGGCCACACGGGAATCGGCAGCGGGGGCACGCCCACCGAACTATCGTAGATGTAACCGAAGTCTTCCAACACCTGAAACGTTACCAATTTCAGAAATATTTGCCACCGGGAAGTAGGTATATTAAATTTGACAAACTTAAGTATGCGGACGTATGCACTAATTTTGTATGAAATGAACTACAAATATAAGTTTGTAATTATTGTTTTCTATGAATGATCTATAAATTTTCACTTTTTAGATTTTTATCCTTTATTTATACTGCAAGTTCTCACTTCTTGCCAAATTTCATAATTGTAGATCCCCGGGAAATACCATTGATTTGGTACAAAAAAAAACGTGGATCTATTACCGGAGATCAAATAATACAAAATATCATAATAGACTATTAAAGTTCTATTTTTTATAAAAGCAAACCTTAAACTGAGTGTTTCTGCCAGGCTTAAGGAAGGGAGCGCGCGCGCCCACCACTTCTGACCGAGAAACGTTTGAAAATATCTTCAATATCTCACGCATTCCGATCATCTCGCCCGCCCATTCTTCGTATCCCTTGTCCTGGAGTCCTTGTTGCTGAGATATGGTACCAGTGGCAATCTGGAATAAAACAATCCGTTTATTATAATATTTCTTTATTTTTTAACAAACATTGTATATCTTCATATTAAATTGAATACGAACTGAAATATATTATAAACAAAGAATGTTTAATTACCTCGTGACCGTCGTGTGCGAGAGACTGCACCATTGCGTAATTACTGTATAAATAAAAATAAAAAGTTCAGCATTTTCCTCAACAAAGAGCTTTAATTGTGCAAGTATAATAATATTTTATAGTATAATTGATTTTGAGCGCCGTTTTATAAAATATTATTAATACTGACATTTCAAGCTTTAATAAAAAAAGTTAAAGATTTTTTTACGGCTACCGTTATTAGTACTCGTAAACAAAATTTATTATTGTTTACCTTATAAAAGTTTTAAGTTAAATAGGCGATAAAGGAGTTTTATTGGCCCTATATTACAGAAACATAATAACTAGATTGATTTCTGCTTTAAGCACTCACAAATTATAAGTATATAAAGCATTGAAATAATTACATATTACACTCTTTTTGGAAAATATTGGAATAAATTTCATGTTATAGTTTACTTATAAAAATTATAACTCAACCACTTATACTCAACCATCATCCAACCCTTCTTTTGAATATATATTTCAAATTTTATAATATAAAACATTTAGAAGGTTTATTTATTTTCCTCTTTACAGCCTATAAACGTTCCAAAACTAAAACGAAGAGAAAGCTTCTATCGAAGTATCTATAAGAGTTTTATAGAATTAGACATAACATGAAAGAACATAAAGAGTCGAGAAAGGATACGTCAAGAAGGCTTAATCGCCTTCAGTTGCAGATAACCCAATTTTACGGCTCTTATGTGTCGCCTAACGAAACATCTCTCATTCGATTACTTTACACGCCTCGCACACAGAAAGCTTACAGCTTAAGTTCTGTACAACATATTAAAGAGAAAATGACAAGTTTTATACGAGAATTGTTAATAAACATAACTGTGGAGTTTATATAAATACAATGCAAAATGATATCTTAAATTTAAAAGATAAACTTGCATAAATTGCTAAAGACTGAAACGCGGCTTCGCTCGCTTCAATTGACTTTTATATTATAGCCAAAAGATAATATTTTTTATTAAGAAGCATCCCATGACCTTCCCGATATCTATAAAAATATGTGTATAAAGTTTCATGATAATCAGTTGAAGTTATTTTGGGGTAAAAGCGTAACAAACAACCTTACATTCACATTTATAATATTAGAAAGATGATGATATTATACCGTATAATTTACGCTTTCAGTAACATTAATTTAATAAACACCTAACAACCACTGCTAAATTGAAACGGAAACTTAATCCATTAGTTTATTCCCATCTTAGCTTCGATTGAAATATAATCTGACAGTTAGTCGGATATTACTTTCATTATTGTGAACGTACTATAGACAAATGCGGCTAACCGCACCGTTCACAGACAATCTTGAGTCTTAACTATTAATAATATAATAAAATCTCCCTACCTACTATAAAGTCTTCCTAAGTCTAAACTTCACTAACAAAAATTGTCCCGAAAAAATTTAAAAAAAAACAACATATAATCTAATCTAATCTAATGTCCAGGCACCCCTTAGAAAATATCTGTAGAAATGCTATAATGTTCCTACTTACGTTTAGTTCAGTTTAATACCACTCACTAACCTGTACTCGTGAGATAAGAAGAAAGTGCCCCGAATTGGGCAGCCGTTCGGATTACGTATTTTCCCATTAAAAACTTTCTTGTACAAGTCGAAGTTGTTCAAATTAACCGCACCATCAAATGTGAGCATTATCATTTGCGGCGTCTGGAATTAAAGTCAGGTATTAATGATGAGTGATGAGACCAGCCGTGGTGCGAGGGTGCAAGTGCAACCACACACTTGTGAATCTGAAAAAAATACATATATATTTGCTCGAAGTGTTAAAATAAACCCGCGACACGCCATCATAAAAGATATGGTTAAAAATTTCAAATATGTGAACAGGCTTAATATTTTTAGGTAAAAATAATGAAAAGCTACGTTTGAAGATAAAGTCTTTGGAGGAATTTCATTTGCTTTAAGTGGATTCTACCGTCCTATTATAAATAACATTCAATTTTGTTTCATTTTCATTAAGTATAAGCTTTTTACTACTTTTCCGAGGTGAAATTTCAAGTTAATTTTTTTTTTTAATTTAATGAAATTTAATATCTATATTTTAAGAATAATATTATTTGTGGCCGTCGTGGCGCAGAGGCACCAGCATGGGACTGTAAACGTGACGATTGTGGGTTCGATTCCCGGGAATCGGGAGTTAAATATTTAATATTTATTTTTTCATTTCCTCGCTCTGGTAACAAGGCAAAACGCGACGTTGAAGCATTGCCTCCAAAATTCGGCGTAAAGCGGGAAACGGAAGTGTCATAATGGGAACGCAGTGTCTTCTCTGTCTTCCCTGCTGAGCGGGATACAGTATGAAACTATTGAAACATTTCGATAAATATTAATAACTTCAATCCGCGCGCGATTTACATTTGAAATGTTTAAATTTCCAATTATTTCCAATTCTTATGATAATTTAGGATAAAAACACTCAATTACCTGTCATCATTTTTAATTAAAAATTGTATCGTTTTTATTAAAAATGTATTATTAAAAATGTAGTGGTCCACGCATCCTCGCAATATCGCATTTTATTTAATATGCAGATTAATTTATTTCCAATTTCACATTTTTATAGTAGTCTTTGTAAAAATACTTTTTAGCTGAACTCTGTATCTCATATTGATTACAAACTGCTATTAAGTTATTATATGTCCCAATGATTGCCTTGTTTTATAAGTTGTAAAAATCATAAGATAAAATATACGTAAGTACTTCGCGTAATGTGCATTTTTATCTTAGTGTGGCAAAATGTCTAAGTAACAGTTTAAAAAAAAATCTTAAATTATAAATATAGGATCATGGATTTATTAAAATACTCTGTAATTATTATGCGGAACCGTGACTCTTAATATTATATAATCCCTCCCTATTAATTAGTTAACGACCTAGTTACGTAATATAATAAAGAACTCTAAAAACTGAAAGATCTTACGTAAATATTAGAAGCGTTTTATAATCTCGCATATATATTGCTACTATATTCAGTTTCACACTATGTCCCGCACACAGCAAGGCAGAGGGCAGCTAGTGTTCCGACACTCCGTTCCCAAATTTCCGCCGAATTCTGGAAGCATTGCGTGTTCACTGGCTGATCTCGACGCCGCGCTTTGAATCAATACAAGAGCGAAGAAATAAATATATTAAATATTTTATTATTTCCTCAAATGAAAATCGAACCACAACCTATTAAGTTTACACTCACACTTTGCGCCCCCGCCCCACGACTGGCCTCAATATATTACTGATTAATAAAGTAGAAATTGTATGAAATCCAGCACTCGAGCTCCAATGTTAACAAATCCAGCACTGGAAGTACTGCAATTCAATTAACGTGCCTCCGCAAGCACAATGATATTTGTTCAGAGTCTTGCGTCCTTCGGGTTCAGCTCGCTTATATGACAATATCACACTCGCAATACTTCACTACTACTACTATAAATGTACTCCCATGTCAGGGTCAATTTCGATATATAAAACAAAGCTTAAACTTAACGCCAGGCACGTTTAAAAGACATTTAATACAGACACAGAGAGAAAGAGAGAATATTTACTGTGAATAATTGTTATAATTGCAGGAAATGAAAATATTTGCACCGAATTATATGAACAAAATGTTTACAATAGCATTTTTAACACAACATTATTGTATTCCCTCATACTAAAATGGGATAATAAATTTATTTCAGCAGAAATAATACGAGAACCCTCAAGTCCACGACTACTGGGAATCTAGTATTAATTCAATTAGCGTACTCAGTGCAAGGAAAATGACATTATTGTTCTAAGACTTACGTCCTCCGGGTCCAGACCGCCTGGTATGAGCGTGCCGTCCTTTGAACAAAAACAGTATGGCAACTGACATTCTGCCGTATCACACTTCGTCGCCAGATCTTGGGGCGCCTCTGTTATAGGAGCTTCAGCTAAAATAATACAAAATGAATTGAAAAATCATACAATTGAATACAATAATCATCGGCTACATGAACGACATGCTAAGTAATCACTAGAATAAATGAAACATTTTTATAATACACTCGAAGATAAAGTTTCTTTAATTAGCCTAAATGAATAGAACATAAAATTATAAACAAAAAATAATATTACATATTCTAATTATGTTTTATAGTTTGTTCTATAATAAAATAAATGTTAAATTTCACGTAATTTTCAGTACGAAGGAAGACTTAAATCTGTTCCAGGCTTTAGACCAGCCAGCGTTTAGACCACTATAAGTTCAGGCATTAAAACTTTCTATTGTGAGAAATAACATTAAAGTTGCTGGATTAAGATTTTGCAGGACTATTTCAGATTTAATTTAAATACTAAATCTTTTTAATCTACAAAACTTATATTCGAAAAGTTTTTAAGTGCGCGTCAAACTCTCACCGGAGCCGTAGGTGGGAAACCATTGTCTATTTCAATATTTATTAAAGTCGTGATCACGAAGCTATTCAAACAATCGTTCCAAGATCGCAACGGGGGCTGTGTACATAGCTGGAGTGCATGTCCCGTCGGCAAACAGAGGTAGTGTGTGAGCAGGCATTCGCAGTTGTATGTTTGGCATCCGTGCCGTCCCGCCGTCCCGCCATCCCGCCGTCCCGCCTGTCTCGCCTCTTGTTCGTGTCACGGCGTGTCCGTGTACGTACACCAGTGTGTACCGTGTACGGGAATAAAGCTATCATTGCTTCATGCGGGGTTGCGGGCACACTACACACGGTGCACGCCCACTAATGTAGTTTTAACTTCCTAAATCGGTGTGAAGTTCCATGTTGATACAATTAAATTCAGTTTAAGTTTAACACAATTGAATTTAATGAACATAATATAAGATGATGCTTTTTGTTTCATTTTGTTAGACAAAATTAGAATTTTACAGATTTACACTTTAGAAAACGTTGGATTGAAGTTAGAATACTGGTCAAGTGCGAGTCGAACTCGCCCACCGTCGGTTCCGTAACAATTTCCGGATTGTAAGTCCACGGGAAGTACGACTTATAAACATTGACGAACTAAGTTTGCGGACGTACACTCATTTTGTTTAAAATAAACTACTATTATGCGTTTATATAATTTGGATCTGTAATGTAAATATAAATTTTCACTTTTCAATTGTTTTCCTTTACCTATTTGTATTATAAGTTCTCACTTCGTGCCAAATTCATACAAAATACAAGAAAAACTACGCATAAATTAAAACTGATACTTATTTCAGCCTAATACCTCCACGCGATCTCGAGAAGAATGGGCAGAGGAACAGACGGAGGAAGGACGGACAAAGAGAGCTTATAAGGATTTCGTTTTTTTCATTTGGAGGTACGAAACCCAAAAAAAAGCGTTTGAATAACAAATGCACACACACACATACATTTTTTGTTTTAAATATTTTTCAATATTAAATCTTTAAAATTTAATTCTGTGTACAATGTATATTAAATAAATGTATGTATGTCAATAAATGAAAAATGTACAACTTACTAGTCGGTATCGGACCGCATCTTGCCTCCGCTTTAAAAGTGCAGTACTTGCTGATATCATCGAAGTACAAGCCGGAAGGACATCTGTTCAGGTATGGGTAGCCATCTACGCACTAAAATAAATATTTTACAATGTGTAGTTTCAGATGTATGTTAATTCAGCTTCACGCTGTATCCCGCACACAACAGGGTAAGCCGATGGAACCTCGTGTTAAGACACTCCGTTCCCCACTTTCCGGTTTGTTGCGTGGCGGAAATCAACGCCGGGTCAATCCATCAATCAATTTAAGTTCGTGGCCAGAGCGAAGAAATATAAATGTCAATATTGTTACAGTCTCCGCCATGATGGCCTCGATCAATAATTAATAATTATAATCATTATTATTTGAAAAATATTTGATAACGTTGGCATTAATATCAATATTTGAAATAATATATTCATTGCTTTTGATGAGCTGCATATAAATATGCATATGCATTTACATTAAATTGTTATTTTTTATGTCATGGTATACTTATTATACAGCCATTAGACATGTATAGCATAGATTAAAAATCATAATACGATTACATAAATGTCAGAATTCAAGTCGATAAGAATCCTGTTACCTTCCCACTTAGAACCGGTAAATCTAGAATAATATTAAAATAAATATCTGAATATAAATACTTCCTCTTTAAAAATAAGCTTGGGCATTTTTTTATAATAAACAGTTAATTTAAACATTTTAAAAATATATTTTTGAAGTAGCTCTTGGTAAACTAAACTTTTTAAATTTTAAAATTTTAATCGCTGTAAATTCTAATGAGCGGGAGTAGGTACTCACTTGGTAGAAGCGCCGGCAAGTGGCCGGATCAGCAAAATTGCCGTTGCCTTGAGTACCTTGGGGACAAACGAATTCCTCTCCTTCCTTTTCTTTCTGGCAATTAACTGAAAATAAAAGATGGTATTATAAATTTTCCCTAAAGCCTTATTTAAGTAATCATCCTGTATTAAGAAATCATAAAAAATGCATAAACTTGATCTTACAAATTATTTTTACAGTAAAATTTCGTTTTATTAAACACACATTACTGTATTTTTTTTACTGTCTTAGAAAAAAGAAGAGATTCTATATTCGACCTATATTTATTATGTTGGCATATCCCTCGAATTCATTGTCTCAGTCATTTGTCAATTGATTTAAAAAAAAATGTTTGAAAGAGCATGCTTCCAAGTGGTTCACATGTTAGTTCAGAAAGTAGGTAAATTTGATAAAAAAAGAATCATAAAAAAAGATCGAAACTAAAAATAACGATTTTGTGTCAGTCTGTGTTTATATTTTAAGACGAATAATTAAAATGATACAATTTGCATCCTGTAAAAAAAATATACTTCCAGTAAATGCAAGTACATTTACGACTTAAGTTCTCCCAAAACTTTCCATGGTAATATAAAGGCAAGTGATTGTATTATACAGGAAAGTAAAGAGAAAAGGGACAATCCAGATTACGGTACACTAAATCGCAAACTACCAAAACATCTTGGGCTGTGTTTTGGAAATGCTTACTTTCCTGAACCTTACCTTACAACAATAATACGTTATCAGCACTTACGTGTGGGGGAGTGTTAACTGCTGACTTTTGTACTAAATTCAGAGGATAGTGTACCTATGGTAAACATCTCAACTAAGCGGTTTGTTAATTACATGTACTTTGAAATGGAAATCTCTATGCTAACTATAATATTAAGCAGTGAATTACTCAACAGTAATTTATTTATTTATTTTCAGTGTCACGTTGTATTCCGCATGTATAAAATAGTCAGAAGGAGCCTAGAGTTGAAACACTTCGTTCCCCCCGTCCCCGCCGAATTGCGGAGGCATTGTATATTGATTGGCCGAACTGAACGCCGCGCTTTGCCTTCGATACCGTGAAAATATCAAATATATATTTCATTTTCTCGAGTAGAAATCGAACCCAAAACCCGTCGTGCCGCTGCGCCACGACTGGACTCTATTATTATTTATTGTACGAGAAATTCCAACATTTTATAATGGCCATACTAAAGTCCACGTTATCTTAATTGTTTCTCATTCACATGACCGCAGTTTAATATCTCGTAGAGCTCTCTACTCGCTGTTACATTACTCGCCGTCGACTGGTTTCCAAACTTACGATGTATGAAATTGTGCGGAATTACAAATTCCGAGTGCGTATATTATTCTATTCAAACCAGTTAGAACCTCGTCCCCAAGGAGAACTAGAATTAACGTATAACTTATCAGTTGCCTAACTTAAAGTGAAACATCGCACTCGTAATATTATATTAATTATCGACATTTCCAACCTTGCTAGATTTAACTATATATACTTACCTATTAAAGTCACATATTATTAACATTTAACTAATATTTCAGAAAAAGGAGAACTGAATGTTTTGGCACTAGACTCTCTGTCTCACTAGTGAATTATTAGCTTATTACAAACTAAATTATAAAAACCAATATCAATATTAGAGTGCGTAACAGAGTAGTATCTACATCTACACTTAAAAGATTGGTATCTGTACATGGAAGATATAAAAGAAAAAATGTTATTGGTGGCATTTTATAACGAATTAGGATTAAAAATATTATTTTTTACTACTGTATTTTGTCAAGCTTCGTCTTATTAACATAAACATTTCAATTGGCTAATAAATAAAATTATTTTAAAGAATGTTTTTCGATAAAATTCTTATAAATAACTGTTTTATTGGATTGGTTGAAACTTATCAATAAAGATAAAGATAGTGTTTATAAAATTATATTAGATACTATTAAGAAACGAAATTAATGCAGGTTAGTGAATTCAGGATTTTTTGTAGAATTTGGTAGCCACGAGCGGGAAGCTACCGCTAGTTATTAACATACATAGGCATACTTCAAGTTATGAATAATGCCAATAGGCCAATGATGCCAATAGGTATACTTATTTAAATAAACACTGACTGAGTTTCAATGATTTCCATAAATTATATGTAAAACCTTGACATTTATAAAAAGACAATTATATTTTATATTATGAATCGTTGACCACTTAGTATTTTATACATACAATAAAAAGACTCGGCCACTGAGTGTTCCGTACCAATTTCAGGATTGAAAGATATAACTATATCATAAAAGTTGATAAACTTAAATTTGAGAGAGTATGCACTTATTATGTATTTATGAAATGAACTACAGTTAAAAGATTGTAATAGTTTTTATCTATACATAATTTTAGTAAAACTGTAAATTAAGGCTGTCTGTACATAGGATACATGAGAAAATGTATTTTGGTGATATTTATTAATATAATAGAAGCCGAAACTATGATTTTTAAATGTTTTGTTTGTTCATCTGAGCGTTTGTTCACTCTAATCTCAGAAACGTCTTAACTTTCCTTTTGAACCCTAGAAACTTTAATACTATTGACCTATTTAAAATTTGAAATAATAATACTAGTTTTATAGCTTTATTAATATGATGTAAAAATAAATATGTAAATTATATGATATTTAGATCGCATACATAAATAAGTAATTGGATAATAATCCAATGGAAAACATAAATATAAAATGAGAGTCAAATTAAATGTTAAGAACTTCACGGACAAAAGAACAGGAGGTGTTGAGGGTGTCGGATTCTGTGTTCACTCGGGATAAAATTTGACTTGAACAATTTATTTACCACCAGGCACCAAATCAAATACCAAACTTATAGTCTGGTACAAGCCGGAAGTACACTTACTAGCAATTATAATAAAGCGTAGACGTAAAAAATCGTCGATTAAAATTTAAAGCTTGATTTTATTCCGAGTGATCAAGGAACTCGACACTCTCAAGGAGTGGAGTCAGTCACAAAAATGCCAGTTTTTAAAAATAAATACATCATCCAAATGAGATTATCATTTTATTGTCCGTCTCTCAAGACCATAAATAAGGATTCCGATTTTTCCGATTTCCTTTGGAGAACTGTAAGAGTAACTACATGAGTTTAAACCTGTGGCCCCTTCGATAATACAATAGGTACTGTTTTAAACTAATACATATATTGACAAATTACTTCTGTCTAAAATATCCTATAAAATATAAATATGAAATTGTTAAATACATTTCAATTCAAATATTAAGAAAAGTAAACCTCATCAATCTCAACAAAGTCATGAAGAGACAAGTTTTATAGAACTGTTTAATTTATTTATTGTTATTAATTCCTATTTCTACCAAGAATTGTATATTACGGTTCGAAATTGACCTTTTGCTAATACCTTCTCTATGTTTTGGCGGTTTACGAAACCTAAAACTAAATTAGCATATAAAAAAATGCAAACGAAAGAAAGAAGTGAACAAACCTATTATGTAAGATCAAGCATAGAGTATATGTCAAAGTTAGATAACAATTATAGCATACAAAAGTTTCACTTCCTATAAACATGAGACAATGGACTGACGTGTAAATTAGTTACCGTTTATATACAAGAAAATACTGAACTTTTGCTACGGTTTAGGTCGCCAGTGCCCAGGGTCTCCGTTGTTGTTCTTAGGTTACATTTCTATATCGGAAATTATTAATAGTCCGTCTACCTAATAAAATACTCAAATACAATTTTATTTTCCGCATTCATATTTATTTAATTGTTGTGCCGCGCGCGTCGTCGCTATTTTATATGCATCCAATGTTCACTCATGGAATGTCCGTTTTTTATGAGAAGTTCAATAGATTTAAAAATAACTTTGTGGTTATAATAGAAAATATATTTTCAAATAAAGCTAATATTTATTATTTAGTTTAATATTACACATCACTTACATCTGTTATATTTACAAATAACTGCCTAAACGCGGCTTCGCCCGCCTGAACTTTTAGTAAGAAAGTTGGTTATTTTTATAGTTATCTATAGTATAAAAAAAAATTCAAATCAAATCAACTTTACGCTGTATCCCGCACACTGCAGGGTAGTCAGACGGAACCTAGTGTTGAGACACTCCATTCCCCACTTTCCGCCGATTTTTTTGCAGGCATTGTGTGTCAAGTTGCGGAACTCAACGCCGCGCGTTGTCTCGACACCAGACCCCTGTTTGCCCCTGCGCCTCTATACTATAGAATATTATAATACACATTTTAATTTAAAAAATATATATTTAACCCATTTATGGTCGCAAGGATTTTCCAATTTAATAAAAAAAAATGTTGATTACTTCATATCTATCTAGGCGGTAGGTACGCGCGGGCAGTAAACGTAGTATTTCCACCATAAATCCCGATTGCGTTCCCGCGGGACTTCCATGATATAAAGTAGTCTATATGTTGCTCCAAAAGTTCTCTATTTTTCAGTGAAAGTCTCATAAGAATCGGATTAGCTATTTCGGAGATTACCCCGAAACAAACAGAAAAACATAAGAAAATAATCTGTATTTTAGTATCATGTAAATATTGTATGCACTTGAGACACACAGTTATTTTGAAACGAACAGAGACTTCAATTCATTTCAATTAAAAAAAATTGTAATATATTCAAGCAATTTTTTTGGTTAAATACCAAAATCATTGAAAGCATACGTACCTTTATTCCATATCTACATACTTTAAAAATTCTATTTCGCCTACCTACACAGCATGTTCAAGTTAAATAAAATTAAGTAGTTTTTTAATTAACTTTAGGTACGATTAAGTCTCCATCTCTCCGTTTTCCATATTCTATCCATTTAATAGACGTTAGCCCACGGAGGCCTGACAATGGCCATCTAAACCACTGTGGCGTCAATGACTGTTGAGGCATGAATTAAATGTTCAAAAGTGACGCAAGGATGCCAACAGCTTGTAAGTTGTAAAAAATGTCACGAATGCAACTGCACATACTCAGTAAACCTGTCCGAACACCAGTTTACTATAACATTTACATCAAGGCAAAGACTTTTCGAACGTACATAAGTTGTTTTTTTTAGGAACCTTCATATATAATTTAGATAGATAAACATGGTTGTTATAAATAAATTAATCAAGTATCACCCAATATGAATACACATTCTCTAAAAGCTGAAATATTATATTACCTATATCGATTTAGTTTTATCTATTGAAGTTATTGGTTAATAATATTTACTGCGGGTAGTCTGCTGTTTTTGTAATTAAAATACTATATGGAAGTTTTAAGTTTCTTTTCTACCGAAATCGTCTTTCTCGATTACCTTGCATAATAATCTCACAATAAATTTGACATTAATGTTACGTAACTAATTATTTCCAATTGTATTGAAATAACAATATCCTTTTTGGTAGAGGTGTAACCAGTCACGTTTCAATGTCAAGTGAAAGAAAGGACGTATCTGACGATCAGCAATTGAACATCTATAATTATAATACATATTACCAAACACTTTCTATTTCTAACGTATTACATATCGAATATAAAAATTATGTAGGTACCTCATTCAAAAAATATTTCGCAAACTGCCTGCTACTGATGCTTTTGCTTTCTAATAATATTATAGGTTACGTGCAGTTCACATATAATATTTGAATAGCTTTCACTGTATTTATTTGTAACGGTTACGTTAATAGTTGCCCACTTAAAAAGAATCATTAAAATAATACCTGCACCGAATCCCTTGCATAATAATTACGTCCTAACTATATTGTAAATATGAACAACTGTACCTACCACTAGAGTATTATTGATTATACTTAAATATTAATATAACACAGAAAATTTCAACTAACCATTCACAAGTATAGCACAAAATAGAAATATTCGCATAAAGACAGTCATGGCGGTCCGTATTGGATTCACTCGAAACATTGATATAGCACCTTTCACCACCGCACGCGCACTGCCAAGGCGGCAATACTCGCACGTCTCAAGTTTCCACGGTACCACCACCAATCGTGAATCGACCTTACAGCTTTCTCCTTCTAAATCATCTGATCTATTGCCATTGCTATGGACATATTATTATTTAAAAATATTTAGATATTATGGTGTTATACAACCCTAGCCATGAATGTACCTACCGTTAACAATAACAAAGCAATCCAGAACTTCCTAATAAATGTTATAGCTTTGTATTAAAAACCATGTTGTACGTGACTTTACTTTGCGCAAAGCTTTCACATTCTTTTTTTTTTTTATTTTTTTTTGATATATTATAATGAAACTTAATTAATGCCCAAAGTTATATATTTTTTTTGTGTACGATAAAAAGTTAAAAGTATTAATTACCATATAAAATGTTTTCATAAATATACTTACCGTATTTATAAATAGCTGACATTCACATTTTTATTTTAGCTTCACCCTATATCCATCCCTGTGGCAGGTTAGACAGAGGGAGCCTAGTGTTAAGACATTCCTTTTCCATTCGGAGAACTCTACGAGACATTGCGTGTTGAGTGGCGAAACTTTAGCGCTTTTCCTCGACACCAAAATCAAGAAACAAAAATATTAAATATTTCATTTCCTCAAGTGGGAATCGAACTCGCAAACTGTCCCGTTTACAGTCACACGCTTGTAGGACAACGCAACGACTGGCCTCAGCATAATCGCATCCACATATTTTTACTTAAATAAATTATATTATAAATAAGTTATTTTACAATATTTACATCATATCAATTGAACTTGAGGATGTAAATTGCACTGGTTGAGTGTAGATAAATGGGGAAAAAGGCAATAACCTAAAGCCTTTCGTAATATAGAATTATCTGACTAATCTTACTAGCTTAAATCTACCAATGCCAAAAATATCATTGAATTATTGAAATGTTTATTTATCCGCATATTCAATCTACACATACTTAATAAAATATTATGACCTTTTTAATATTCGTGGGCATGTTCAATGGGAAAGAATGAAAGATTTTACTTTTCGTAATTATGACGTTGTTGTAACTTAATAAACTATTTTTGATTATTTTAATAAATCAAAAAAACAAAACATATAACAGTTTTAATAACATCATACGTGTATCCGAATATTTCTTCCGATGTCACAGAGCCGACGTGTCGACTGTCGAAACCTCAACTCTGTAATGTCAGTTTGACAGATATGAACTGATTAAATGTTTAATTATTGTATTTATTAATGAAAATATATAAAAAATAGAAAACGTAATTGTCATTGCTCATAATATAATATTTGATGGCAGTTTCTATAATTGACCATAATGACTACGTTACGGGAACGCCAACTCAGTAAGTGTAGACATTTTAAATTATTTTTGTAACAATGCTCTAATAAATGTACTATTTTGTTAATTATATATAACTTTTTTAATAAAATATCACAATATAAAAGAGAACATGCATAATAGATTTATTCCATATACTATGTTGTGTACCAAAAAATCTAATAAGAGAAATTAAAACAAATCATATTTTGATTGTGTAAAACAATACATTTATATTTTTCTACATTTCAGACGCAATCAAGCAAATGCTTAACTTAAATCAGCCACTAACCAAGGCAGTAGCAAATGAGCCATCATGGAAAGTACTGGTATACGATAGAATTGGTCAAGACATAATATCACCCCTAATATCAGTTAAAGAATTAAGAGAATTGGGTGTCACTCTACATGTGTAAGACTCGAATATTCTACTAATTTTAAATTGTATTTAAAATAATACTCTATTGATCTAACTAATGATTGTATTTAAATAAAAACTATTTTTACAGACAGTTACACTCAGATCGTGATTCTATACCCGAGGTCCCAGCAGTATACTTCTGTGCTCCTTCTGAAGAAAACTTGGGTAGAATATGTCAAGACCTAGATAATGGCATTTATGACCAATATCACCTTAATTTTATATCACCAATAACTAGACAAAAGTTAGAAGATCTAGCAGCATCAGCAATTCAGTCAAATTCAGTTATGAGCATTCACAAAATATTTGACCAGTATTTGAATTTTATATGTTTAGAAGATGATTTATTTATTATGAAGCACCAGCAATCTGACTCATTGTCATACTATGGTATAAATTTTTTTTATTTTTTTTAAGCAATTAATTTCACATTGATTAAGTAAGAAATTGGTATGGCACAGTGACTCAGTGGATGACTGCAAACACAACATAATTGTGGGTTTCATTTGAACTCGGAGGATCAAATTATAAATCATTTCACCACAAAATGACCAATATCTCGAAAATTGGGCACAATATGGGACACATAATTACTTAACATTATGTTGCCTCTGCCTAACCATATGTGTGGGACAGTGTCTCACTACAATACCTATGAAATTCCTTTTCGGGCTATATAAAATGCAGTGTTAAGATAACCACTTACTCTACACATATATTCATGAATTTGGGTGTGAAGTGAAGAAGGCAGTGTCTGGGAAATATTTTTTTACAATTTATCCTGCAAAAGCACACTCAGTAGCGGCGTTAGGGTATGGCGAGCCGGGGCGCCGGGTCATAAGGGGCGCCGCGACAGACAGACATAACAGACGGCCGTCCGCCCGTGTAACGGTTGCTATTGGGGAAAGGGGGGATTGGGTTGCGATGCGTACATTTTGCTCATTTTATTCCTGAGATTTGATTCTCTTCCGATGTTCCTGATACCTGTGTCGCTGCCGTTGAAGATGTGGTTCTGCAGGGCATGGAATTTTATATTTTTAGCACTATAGTGCCAATCGGTGACAAATCACAGCCTTGGTTTGATACGTATTGCAAGCTTGCTGCGTTTAGCAACCGCGAGGCATATCAAATCTGGGCAGAGGCACTAGTTACTAAAGATCCGAATGTAAATTCCTCAAATAGATAGTATAGTCGAGCCTCTAGGTACTTTAAACGGCAACTTACCAGAGCAAGTTCCGAGTATATCGCCAAAATCGGCGAGAACCTTGCGAGCTGCACGTCCGGAATTCGTCACTTTGGGCGCCCTCAAAGGCAGCACTCGGTAACTTTGGCAAACTTTCGCTGTCGCTATTACGAAAGTACCGGCAAGTACCTGCGCCGCATAGACAGGGAGCCGGACGCTCGGTGTCACCACTGTGCTCATTGCGGGAAGGCGCAACACACGCTCGCCGAGTGTGTAGCTTGAGAGGAGCAACGCCGTGTCCTTACAAATGAAGTAGGAGGCGATCTGTCGTCGAGGATGGTTGGTAGCGCGGAGTCGTGGGCCACGGTGGCGTCCTTCTGAGAGGACGTGATGTCGCAGAAGGAAACTGCGGAACGGGAGAGGGAGATGTTTGCTGCCTTCCCAGGCCGCAGAAGGCGCACCGGGTGCAACGCTCTTTTCCGGCCCCCATGAATGGGTCTAGTGGCGAGGGACTTGGGGAAATCCCCGCCTCCCTATTTGACAGACCCGTGTTGCAGGCGCGCGCGCCTTGAGTTGATGCACGAGGTCTCACTACCCCACCCCCTTGCACAGGAGACGAGGCCCAGACAGACCTAGCCAGCACTAGTGTGGGGCTGCGGATGAATTTGGACTCCCGCGGCCCCGCGCTCCCGTGCGTCGAGACACCGGGGTGGTTTTAGCCGGTAAGAGTCCAGCACACCCCCCTCCGCCTTCCCCAGGCGGAAGTGGTCTATGAGGATTTCCCCCCGTGAAAAAAAAAAAGAGTGACCGAAGAATAACGCCGCTAACCTTTCCGCGGTGCCAGAGGTCAATGCCTAAAGTTAACTTCAACCAAAAAGCTATTAGGCGATCTCTGTCCTCTTTGGGTAATCACAAGTCGAGCGGGCCAGAAGGCATCTCTCCTTTAGTGCTCTGTTCAAATGCTCCTCAGCTGACAGCGGTGCTAACGTGTTTTTTTCGCCACTCTTACTGAGTCGGCGTAGTCCTAGACTCTTAAAAGAGCGCTCTTGCGCAAGAGCGCATCACCTCCCTGTTCTCAAAAGTGATAGAGAGCATTATAAAAATCCAGCTCTTAGTTTATCTGAAGGATGAACGGTTGATTAATTACATGTTTCCTAATGGGTTGATAGGAACTTGATTCAATTCAACCCCAAAAAGACACAGCCTATTGATACATACGGAGCGCATACATCGCAGAGCCGTTCGGATCGTTGGACACCCAATGATGTGTATTGACACATTGGCCAGTGCGTTCTCTACCACATGTATTCTGGAGAACTGTTCAACCTGTTACCTGCCGCCGTATCATCCACATCATCTGGATACGTGCCACTCTACTTCTGTGCGGTTTGGTAGGAACTCTCTTCCACGCGGAACGCAACTGTGGAATGGCCTACCTATGGTAGTATTCACAGGTTGATATGACATGGGTACCTCCAAAAAGCGCGTCTTTCTCCACCTTAAAGGCCGGCAACGCACCTGTAGCCCGCCCCTCTGGTGTTACACGAGGTCGTGGGCGGCGGTGATAACTTACCATCAGGTAACCCGTACGCTCGCTTGTCTTGTGTTTTTTTCAATAAACAAGGAGTTTTTCAAGCTGAAGCTAATAAGAACATATCTGCGATCCACAATCTCGCAATCTAGATTAACAAACTTAACAACTGTCAATCAAAAATGAAATTGCAGAAAACATAGTCTTTGAATGCCTCATAAAAGAGTGCCTAATAGAAAGGCTAGAAAAGTGAAATTTTATTAGTTTTTTAAATATATATATTTTTCACTGTCCCATTCCCTTTTTTGTATGTAATTGAATTATAGTTAGGGGGCGCCGAAAAAACTTCGCCCAGGGCGCCGGTAGTGCTAAAACCGACACTGAGCACACTAACACCATGCCATGCCTGTCAAATAAAAATGTATAATAACTATAACTTTCAAACAAAATTATTTTCAGCAATAAATAAGGGTGATACTAAGGACACTGAAATGGAAGCTATAATGGATGAAATAGTTGAAAGTCTCTTTTCAGTTTTTGTTACCCTTGGTATGTAGTATAAAACTTTAAATAAACTTAACTAAATAATATAATATTTATAAACATACAAAAAGTTGATTATAGTGAGGCTCCAACCCAACTTGGTACCGTTTATTGAGTCAAATAAAAAAAAAAATTTTTTTATACATTTCTAAATATTCTCATTACTAGTGTGTGTTTAAGTTTTAACACATATTACATTAAATATAATTACTAGATATAATATTATAAGGACAATATTATGTACTAACTTACACATAAAAGGATGTCGGCACTTAGGGACACAAGTGTGTGACAGTTGTGGGTTCAATTCCCACTCGAGGAAATGAAATATTTATTTTAATTTACATTTTCTTTTCTTCAGTCTGCTGTCGAGGCAAAGCTCGGAATGAAGTTCCGCCACTCAACACGCAATGCCTCCAGAATTCGCCGGAAAGTGGAGAACTGAGTGTCTTAAGGCTAGGTTCTCTGTGTCTACCCTGCTGTACGCAGGTACAGCGTGAAGCTGAAAAAAATAAACAATTGCTAAGTTATAAATGAAACATTTAGGTAATGTCCCAATAATAAGATGCAGTAAAGGCAATGCAGCAGAAATGGTCGCAAAGAAACTTGATAAGAAGCTAAGGGAGAATCTATGGGATGCAAGAAATAACTTGTTTCATGGACAAGCTGGATCATTCAGTTTTACTCGTCCAATGTTGATATTGCTTGACAGAAATGTAGACATGGCAACACCATTACACCACACTTGGACTTACCAGGCTTTGGCTCATGATGTTTTGGATTTGTCCTTGAATAGGTATGCATTTTTTTGAAAACATTAAAAAAAATTGATAACATTTTCTACCCATGCATAAGTTTCCTAGTTTTATAGACTTAAATATTATATATGTTGAAATGGAGTGTCTTAACATGTTAATACATATATGTATATAAAATTAAAGGTATTTTTTTCATATTAGAGCAGTTGTACCAGAGAATCCTGGATCTGTTGTTCCAGAACAAAAAAACAAAACCAGAACATGTGATTTGGACTATAAAGATTCCTTGTGGGCCGAACATAAAGGCAGCCCTTTCCCCACTGTGGCAGAAGCAATACAAGAAGATTTAGACAAATACAGGTAACTAATCTAATATATTTATTTAGCTCATTTGATGAATTTATTGTATAAACTCAAAACCTGCTCCCTACGTACAAATTTTTTAATAAGTATTTTTCTTTCCTAAATTTGGAAAAACATTTTAAAAATTGAAAAATATATATATATCAGCCTTTTCTGGTCCACTGCTGGACATAGGCCTAGGACATATATATATAAAATATAGTATTCTCTCTTGCCAAACGATAGTTCTAAGTAATTATCTTTGTGTAGCGGAAATTGCAGAGCGCACAGTAGACTGAGGTAGCATTCCTCTGTCAGTTAACAAAATTATTATATCCAACTCTCGCCAACGCTTACCTAATTCTCTCGCGTACTGCCTTGGATTCTTGCAGAATAAGCTGACTGTGGTCCTTGTTTTGGTGGGTTTGAAGCTTTAAAAACTTTGTAGCGTAATTTATGAGCGCAGTATGGTCATACAGAGTTAACTTAGACATATGCCCATTTTTTATATTATTTCATATGATTTTTTTTATATAATATGTAGAAAATTTTCAAATAATTGTTTTGCAATTCTATTTATAAGTATTTTAATATTTTAACAGAAATTCTGAAACAGAAATGAAAAGACTAAAGACTTCAATGGGCATAGACGCTGAGAGTGATGTAGCACTCAGTTTGGTTAGTGACAACACTCAAAGATTAACGAGTGCGGTCAACTCCTTGCCACAAATGATGGAAAAGAAGCGACTCATTGATATGCACACTACTATAGCCACAGGTACAATTTATAACGTTACTTTATCAAAAATATTTACTTCTTCGTCATGGTTTATCGAACTGTATATCGAAACACACGAGGACATTTATTATTTTTATTTCCTCGCTTTGGACGGAAGATTCATGGATTTCAGCATTTCTCGAATTGGGCATTGGGCGAAGAGTTAGGAACGGCAGAGGCCAGTAATGACGAAGGGTCACAATCGTGAATTTTAATGGTAATTGAGTGTCTTAACACTTGGTGCCCTCTTCCCATCCTCCTATATGCGAGATACAGCGTGGAGTTAAAAAAATATTTAAGAAAATATTATTTCTGTATAATGATTGTAATCCTATTCCCTAAATTCATTAAAACTAATAATAATATTTATATAGTTTTAGCATAATTTATAAAAAAAACCCTTTATTTGAATTTATTTCTGAATCATATAGATTATAGATAAATCCCAAGTGCATAATAATAATATTACTTTTTAATTACAGCAATCCTAAATGCAATCAAATCGAGGCGATTGGATTCATTCTTCGAATTGGAAGAGAAAATAATGAGTAAAAGCACTGCCATTGAAAGTAAAGCTGTAATGGACCTAATAACTGATACAACTGCCGGCACTGAGGAGGACAAAATACGTCTTTTTATTATATATTATCTGTGCACTTCTCATATCTCCGACGATGAATATAAAAAGTTTGAAAGTGCACTGTTAGCTGCCAATTGTGATATTAAGCCTATGTCGTATATGAAACGTTGGAAGTAAGTGTAGTGTCCTAGCATTATAAAAAATTTAGATAATATAAAACACAGTTCTTAGTCTTGAGATTGATATTTTTTTATGGAATCATACAATGTATTATACTATGTATGGGTTAGCACTCGAATTACCTCTACGGTTTTCGTAGAACATACATATCGACACCTTAATTCGTAAACCAGCTTACTATATCACGTGACTTTTATAAGTGACGCCGAAAACGTTATTTTTTGTAGACTACTTATTAAGAAAAATTACGTTGATAGATGATATTTTAGCTAATATTTTTTTTAGCTGTATATTTAAGTCAATCATCAATTTTTTTTAACAAATATTTCGGTAAAACTATTGCCCTAACTATTGGTAAATTCCTTTGTATACATTATTTCCGTAATGAAAAGACTTAACTTAAGACTTATTTTAAATTAAACGTTTGTTTGTATGTTACAGGGGATTCACAAAAATGTCAAGTCAAGGTCAATATGAAGGTGGAGGAACTAAAACAGTTTCTATGTTTTCAAAATTAGTGTCACAGGGCTCATCTTTTGTGATGGAAGGCGTTAAAAATTTGGTTGTGAAGAAACATGTGAGTTAAAAATATTGTTTGACTTTTAAGTTCTATATCTAGTGTAGCGAAGTAGTTAAATAGAACTCTAACATCAGTCTTGATATGTCGTTTTAATAATTTATTCATTAAGATTGATCTCTAACACCCCGTTCTCCGCTTTACGTCTTAATTCATATCATTTGGTAAAATTTCGGATCTAAACGCCATACTTTCTATGGTCTAAGCAGAGAAGTAAAAATAATTAATTCACCAGAGAAGTGATTGATCCATATTATGAGCATACAACACTGCCTTTAAAATCTCACATATCTACAATATATCAGTTAGAAAATCCGAAAAACAGCTAATTCCTGTAGCTGAGATCCGAGATAATCAAGTCTCTATAGACCCGGGACACTCAACAAGCCCTTTTCTCTTAGTATTAGTACGTGTAAATAGAAGCTGCCAATGGAGTCCACGATCCCTTTTCCCATATAACGAGTATGTTTAAACAGAAGCTGCCAGTGAGCCGAGCGCTGGAGGGCGCGCTGGCGTCCAGCGACGGCGAGCTGTCGTGGCTGGATCCGCGCGCGGCGCGTACGGACGGGGCCGCACGTGCGCGCGCGCCTCGCCACCCGCCGCCCACCGACGCCGTCGTCTTTGTGGTGGGGGGCGGCAGCTACATTGAGTACCACAACGTTGTGGACTTCGCTAAGGTTATTACTTTAATATGTTTGTTATACATGAGGAAACGTTCACATTTTTTAATATAAATTTAGATACGAAAATATATTTGATTAGGTATGAAATAATGAATGATATGCTGAGTAAAGTCATTATGAAATGTACGATTACACTATACACTAGTGGTGCATAAAATAAACCAAAGCAATGCACAAAAGGCGATCTTAAATAACCACATCTTTTAAAAAAACCCTTTTTTTACTTTGTTTGTTTTTTCAAACTATATCATTACTACACACGTATTTTTAATAATATTAGTACTAAGTAGTTACTCATCAATGAGTAAAACGGTTAAATCTAAAGGCACATCATTCTCCGGTTTTCGGCGTTAAGTGACAAAACCCAACGTCGCCCTCACCACATCAAGAAGAAAATAATAACCAATTTAGTTAGATGATAGGTCAAAAACACACATTAACCTTAATCAAAACTTAACCTTTACCGATATGAAGGCCTAAAATTACAAGTTACAAACACCCAGTACATTTATTTATATCTAGTCACGTCGCTTCTACTCATAACATAATGTGTTATTAATGACATTTTAAATATATAAATAATTTAGAACATCTTGCATCATCAAGTCCAGGATAGGATGAGACTGACAGCTTACTAATCAATGTTGCGTTAGTCATAAATCACTGCATTTGTCACTTATTATCGGAGCAGGAAAACAAAAATATTGTTGAAATATTTACATTACCCTGACCAGGAGTCGAACCTACGTTTGAATATTCTGTTTTCCAATCGCTTAACCATGATGTTTTAAACATTTCCATAGCTTCAATGTGTACCCCGCATACAAATAACACTGCAGGGTAGATAGAAAGAATCTAGTGTCAAAACACTCTGTTTCCCACTTTCCGACTGAAACAGAAACATTGCGTGTTGAGGGGCAGAACTCAACGCCGTACTCTATCATACCAGAGCGACGAAATTTTAGATTTCGTCCTCATCTAATTCAATCCCCCGAATGGATAGCGAGTGAACCCCCAACCAACGCCTTTACACATACATACTACGTGCTACTGAGCCACAATTTTTAATACAATAAAAATAATTAATTCACTTTCAGCAACAGGCGGCCAATGGGCAATCGAGAAAAATAATCTATGGTGCAACGACACTACCAAACGCGACGCAGTTTCTAAAACAACTTTCTCTATTGGGAGAAGAACTTCAATAAGCATTCCCACTTCTTAGAAATCGTTAATTTATATTATATTATGAATCTGTAAAGAAAACTAGTTTCAATTGACATCCTATAAAATAAAACACGAGTATCAACAAGTTTGCATTTTATTTACAATGACATTGAAAATAGAGCTAACATCTAATATCTACTAATAAATTTTATTGTTTAGAACAAGAAGTATAAAATCTAAATCACAAGATTACGAATCAATCAATAGCATCAGATATCTTTATAAATAATATTTCGTCACCGTCTTTTTAGTTATATTGATATAAAATGGGGGCAAACTTAATTTCACAACCGAAACTGCTAAATACGGCAAAATACTATTTCATATTACATAAGAAAGAAACTTGTCGATATATTTTTTGTTTTATCCCAACCCTTAAAACTATTGTGCTAACAAAAAAAAATGTGTCGCGTAATAACGTTAATTATTAAGTAATAACCGTCAAAAAATAGTAAATGTGTTAGGTATTTACTTATAATTATATAAAATAAACAGATACATAGTTTTATTCAAGGAACTTGAATGCGTTACAATAAGCACTGCATAAACCATCCTCAAGTAAGAATTTTATAGTAAATATTCATATTATTTCTAATGGATATAAGAATACTTAATTTTAAAGTATAGCATGTTATCACTGATCACGATATGGTTTGGCACAGTGAAATATTTGTGAGTCATATATCTAACAGAGAGCAAGAAAAAAGTCGTCTTATCTAGAGCAACCCGCATTTAATATGGCAAGGGTTATTATTTATGTTTAAAACAACTAAGTACTTTTCCACTGTTGAAATATTGATCAAACGTTTTTAAAGGAGCTTACAGTGTACTCAGGAAAAGAAATAAAAATATTAATTTGTTGAACTGTACAATGAAAAAAATTGCAAAAATATGATTAAGATTTTATAATTGTGCGTTGATAAATTAAAATCAAATAACAAAGCGAACCTGATACATTTTTAAACAACAGACAATATTCACAATTACAATAAGCCTCCGTATAGATTAATAAGACAATAAAATGCTAAAAATATATGTTATTTCGTAATTTTACCAATATATATAAAATAATAATCCAATTCAAACTCTAATATCATAAATAACAATTTTAATTCATTATTTTTGTAATAAAAGAGTAAAGCCTATTTTATTTTAAAGTTATTTATCACTTTTTTTAAAGGCTCAAACAATTTTTAATGGCACGAAACAATGTTTAATAATCGATAGTCGAAAGTACAGATTATTTTATATATTAATAACTTCTTACCTTATAAAAACAGTGACAAACGCTACGAGTACATACAGATCATATTAAGAAGGCGCTTTTAACAATATATTCATACAGTGTACATATTACAAAAATAAACAATAAGTACAATACAATACATATGAAGTACATTGCAATGTCAAACTAATCAAGTGACATTAAAAATAAGTAAAAATCAGAACACAATTCAGATCAACTAATCTATATATATTTTTAAAGTTGTAACTTTCAATATAAATTATAAAAAGTCGTAGTAAACATAATATACTTAAAACAAGTAAGTTTTCATCCAATAGAGATTTCAGAAAGAACTGGTCTACTCCATAATAGAATATATGCTACAGCTATTTTTTTTATAAAATAAAAAACCAACAAATAAATGTTATTAAGGAATTTGATTTAACAAAACAATAATATATTTAATATTTGCAAAAACATATATATTAATTAATATAAAAAAGTTAAAATAGTAGTTCACTGAACATATTTAAGAGGTGGTGATTCATAAAGGTACTCAGTCTGGAAGTCTAGATAATATATAACCTGTATTTTTAAATAACATAACTACATATACTATATAACAAAACATTTGATTTTAATTGAAATAATGCCATATTAAATTTTATACATTGATTTCTCCCGTCACAGCCACCGTGAACACAAACTATGTTCCAATTTTCAACATCATAAAGATGTATGTAGAACTGTATAAAAAATATTTGTTATAATGCTAATGTGGAATTCAATAATTGAATTACACATTATCTTTCTTTCCACATGTTTATTTTAAGTTTATTAAAAAAATAATATAATTTATAAGTAAGCTATGATATAAAATTTGTTATAAGGTGGACGGAAGATAAAAATTTGAAAACAAAAACGATAGACTTCACAATTTTCAATATTTGATTGTTAGATGATATCATAGAATGTATAATTTTTGTAGAAACGTATTTAAATATATATTTATTTATTAATGACAACGGTACCTTTATGGAATGCCTCACTAAATAACTGTGGATACTTGTGAACGAAATGTAAATATTTCTCGGGAATTAATTATAAAAGACATAATTTCATAAAGTAAAAAGACAAAATATTTTAAATATTCAATAGCAAAAGTGAAATACTGAAAGTTGGAATGTATTTATTTTGAAAACGTCAGTTTTTATTATTCCCTATGGGAATGTTTTTGGTATACTTATGAAATTTTATTTTTTAACTTAAAACTTTACAATACACAAAAAATAATAAATGACAAAACCTAAAATACAAAAAAAAATTCCATAATGATTATAAAGTCAAATGACCTACTCCTTAAATATATAAAATAATACAAATAATGCAAGTTAATATTCATAATAACAAGATTGATATTAATATTATTAGTTAGTTAAAAATCATTAAAATAGAATCTCGTATTATTCTGTAAAGTACATCTAAAGGAATATAAAAAAAATAACTCAATATTAGGCCTCGCTCCGGGACAAATTGATTAGTTCATAAATGAAATAGAAATACATCATAGTATATTAAGAGAGGAAGGAGTCAAATTTGGAATATTAAATTACATCTTATAGTAAAATATATTTGAAGACAACTATGTGAATGGTTAAATAGGGAATATTATAATCCCACATTTACACTTACATTTCAACATAGCAACATTCCAATTTTAAATGCAGGCAATAATTGTATTAAGCTATTGTCGGTCACCGCTTCCACAGCAATAACAGATCAATAATTTCTAATACAATTATTGTACATAACACGAAGACAGGATCTAATCACAATTCTAGCAATTTTATAACTACCATTTTTAACAAACCTTTCAATTCTAAGAATATTCATAGCAATATTTGCAAATATCATGAATACTCTTTGGACAATCTTCTCAAATAGTAACAAACAGTAGTCACTCAACAAGGACAGTATGCACAGTGTGCCACATCGTCAGACCAATATAAAGCGCTAAGACATTTGTCTCGTAGTTCATTTATAACAATTGCAACAAACCTTAGAATTAAGTGGTTATCACATTAACTATAAGTAATTACTAGCACAGAATGTTCAGAAGAGAGTATATCCTAACTACTAATTTTTATTCATAAAAAGTAAATGAAGATTCATTAAAGATACATTTTTAAGATATAAGTTATATTTATATTTTTATGCATTCAATGTCATGTACTAACGTTAAATAGAGATTGTTTATGACATGGATTGTAGCATGAGATTCTGAGAAAAGTGAGTAGTAGCTTGCATCAGATTTTAGTAAGAAATATAATTAGATTACACATGTTAAATGTGTATACCTATACCTCCTATCATATAATATAAGATGATTTCAAAAATTTAAAACTGCATAAATGCTGTGACTAGTCCAATATACTAAAACATTTCGTTGATCATCTTCAGAATCTTATTGAGTGAATATATTCACATTATAACATTTTTGAAACAAGACTACTAAAGCAATTACAATTTAGCAACAACACAAATCCTATGGTATTATATAGCATTTAGCAGAGCAATAAATATCATCAGTAGTCAACATCTGGTTGTAAAAGCGAGTTTTATGTTGGATTTCAACTAAGTGAAATGAATTATTTTTGTTTGTTTGTTTTGCTCTGGCAATAACAGAAAGCATGGCTTTAAGTTTTTAAGCCAGTCACCTCACAACATTTCAAAAATTGGGCAGTGCATGGGGAACAGAGTGTCTTAATATTAAGGTCCCCTCTGTCTAACCTGCTACATACAACATACAGCATAAAGCTACAAAATCATTAATGGCATATCAAATGGCTTGTTATTTTATATAACCTTGTAATGTATAAGATATTTCTATTTATAAGTACCTTAATCAAATTTTAAGTAGCTGATTAAGTAAGTCTCCTATTGTTGTGGCTTTGGCTGGGTATTAGTGTTGCGACTTGAACTGGTACTACTGAGAATCATTTTTTGCATCTGACGAATGACAGTGGTAGCATGATATGCCTGTTTCCAACGAGACTTGGCAAAGTTCTTCTTAAGCTGCTCTGAAACTGTGCCATGAATATTCTTATTGCTTGCTGCATTACCAGAAATCCATGGATGAGCCAAAGCTTGTCTGAAAATTATAATTAATAAAAATGTATATACATGAATATAGAATAATAATACATATACCAAGGTTGGCAGTAAAACTTAATATCGAGACTTTCCAATAATTCCAGACACTATTTTTTAAAAACTCAATGAAATTGAATTGAAATAACATTGTGTCTACCAGAGTGAATTTTACTAAGTTGGGATCAAAGCAAGTACACCATGTTGGCCTTTAATAAATGTTTCCTCACATAAAAGAACATGAATAATAAATACCCAGTGCAAATACAAGATATACATTCATAATAATAAAAAATCAAAGGTCATTCTGATAAGGTTGCGGTGTAAACAGTTTCTATTTAAAACATAGGCACACATAATAAAGTAACACTAATTAAAGAAATATAAAGTTTGCTAATAAGATATTTTTCATCCTAACATCAACATTCATATTATATTATTAACATAGGCCTGGATGTACCACTACTTACTTGCAAGAATATCTCTTTTCAACATCTACACACATCAAGTGACGAATGAAGTCTTTAGCAGATTCACTTATGTCATCCCAATATGGAGAGTCAAATTCAAAATCTCCTTTAAGAATCTGGGCAAAAAGATTGGCATCATTTTCATCATAAAAAGGAGGATAACCACAGAGCAAAATATAAGATATTACTCCTATGCTCCATACATCAACAGCTTTGCCATACGGTTTCTGAGCAAGGACCTCAGGAGCTACATATCCAGGAGTTCCACAAGCTGTTGCCATTATGCCAGAATCTTCAATTTTAGACAGACCGAAATCGCTAATCATAATTTTGCTCTCTTCGTCTGCACTGTAGTAAAGAAGATTTTCTGGTTTTAAGTCTCTATGTACGACCCCTTGCGAATGCATATAATCCACAGCTTCCAACACTTGTCTTATAAGATTAGACGCATCTTTTTCAGTGTACGAGCCTTTCTCAACAATTCGATCAAATAATTCACCACCCGTAACTAATTCCATTACTAGGTACACCTTGTTCTTGTCCTCATAAGTTTCGAGCAGCTGGACAATATTAGGGTGTGAAAACATTTTTTTCTCTCCACTCTCAACTTTGGCATTTTCACTAAATCTTTTCAAGACTCTAATTTCATTTTCCAGTGAATCTTCTTTGCCTTTAAGCGCTTTCTTATCGATGATTTTGCAGGCGAACAATTGTCCATTCTCCTTACTTTCAATTAGGCGAACTTCAGAAAATGCTCCTGTCCCAAGAAGATCCTTTACAACATATTTATCCTCGATTGATGGTTGTTTCTCTGGATCTTTACTCTCTTTTTTTGATTTTCTACCAAAATCTTTTTTGCCAAATAAAGGCATCTTGTAGGCCTGCACTTATTCCCTAGAGATTCAATTTGCTCTAACAGCTAACTCTAAAAAATATCTACGACTACGTAGCTAAAAGCTATAATCTATATCGATATACATATATTAAAATGTAATAGACATCACGAAAACTCCTACTCGGTATTTTTACTAAGATCAACACATGCTAGACAAATTTCAAAATGGCTTTACACGGTGCAACTTTATTTTTATTATTATGGTAATTGGTAACCTAACTGCTTAAAAGTTATGAAAATGTTTAAGTAATATATAGAATGTAATAAAGAAATTTGGACAAATGTAATTAAAATATTAAAAAAATGACTAGCACTGGCAAACTTCTATAATTAATAAAAAATATAATAATATCAATTTTAACTAGTAACAAAATACATAATTTATTATGGATAAATAGAGTTAATCGAAACATTTTCCGACTTTATATTAGATTCTTACAATATATCCGACATTAAATATAAAAACAATTTAATTTCCAATAGTAAATAGTGTTTTATAGTCATTATGTATTATGAAAAATATGTAATTTCTATTTAGATTGTACATGGGGTCAATGGGGACACCTTATGTGCTGAATTGTTAAAAAATATTTGATAGCATGTATGGGTAAATAAGGATAATATAGGATAGGATTTGGAAAAAAGGATACAAACATTTTTTGAATTTGAAAGAATTAAACTAAATTGGAAACAAAAGAATGTTTGTCTTCAGCGTTGCCACATTTTGTCTAGGGGAAAAGCGGGATATTTATATCTGGAATTGTTAGAAGTTAAAAAGTGAAAGAATTGTATATAAATTATATAAATTAAAAAAAACGATTATTTAAGTAAGGTTGTTGTAACATTATTTTTATTAGCCCAAAATTTATATGTCCTGATCGGGACAGGCATATCCCGCTTTTCACGGATTGTTTTATGTACTACGAGAAATCATTACTATAAGTTTTTAATTACTTTTTAACAATGACATAGAAATACAGTGAAATTTCAGTAATTCAGTCATGCCTTATTTGGTAAACCAAAATAATATCGTATAAGTATAGAGACGTTTTTCGATAATACTGGAATAAATGGATAAATATTTTGTTAGTCCCGCTTTTGGCGAAAGAATGTTGCTTTTTTACTTAAAATATTTAAAAATCCCGCGTTTCACCGAAATAAAATCTGGCAACGCGGATACTTCCTGATGAGTGCGACAAATAGCACAGTATAACAATTCCCGCCATTTTATTTAAAGATGGCGAAATGTAACGCATACAGAGCGAAATTATTAGCACTTGTTAAGCTAATTGTTAAGAGGTTAATCATAAGGTACAGCTTGTTATATTTTTTACCATGGCAGCTATTTTTTTTTATTTACTGTATGAATTGCTAAAGATATCTTTTAACTAATTTTGTTATGAAACTATTCAAAGTTACCTTATTTTTGTCGAAATAACAAATGCCAATAACTGGTACCCTAAACAGTAATTTTTTTATGTATCGAAAGATGTCGATAACAATTATTTTTATCTAAAATATATATGTACAATTTTGCTAATTTTGTATATAAGAATTTTATTTAATTATTTTTGATCATAATTATTGTTTATATATTTTTTTATATCTATGTGTAATGAAAAGATGCATTTTTTTTAAGGTGTACTTGATTGGTGCCATTAACCAATGTATGCTGTTCACAATAAATTGCTCTTATTTGTTTTTTATTTTGAAACATGAAGAATTTTATTAGTTTTTTTGGGGTTTTGTACAAATTTTCAAAAGGTAAAAAAGAAACCCTTATAGGATCACTTTTTTGTTCGTCTGTCCGTTTGTCCAGACCATTTCGAGATCATGAAAAGGTATGTGGATTAATTAATATCAAATATGTAAGTCGCACTTAACCGGCTTAATATTTTTCTTCTTTTAAATGCTTGTTAGATATAAAATAATGCATTCTCTGAGTGGGAATTGAACACGCAACTGCCGTGTTTACAGTTTACATTCATCCGCCACTGCGCAATGATGACGTTATATTCTGGTTTTAACGAATAAATTATAGACATTAAGACACATTAAGCCTTCGCTTAATGTTTTTGAGCGAAGCGAGCGGAGCGCTCTACTGAAGACTTTTTACAGTTTTTGTCACCAATTGGCTCCCAAATGGTTTGACCGATTGATATGAAAATTTGCAAACATATAAATATGACCACGTAGATGGTTTAAGGCGAAAAAAAGTCTAAAAATTCAATGGACTTGAGCAATAATCAAGTGACAAATTTCCCCATAGGGTTACATGTTAAAAATATTTTTGCCTCTGGGTAACGCTAAGCGGCTGCTATAGATACCGTTCAGGTGATTAATGTAACTATAATTGAGTTTAGAAAACAATTGATGCTCGCTTCGTTCAACATGTAAACACTACCGAGATTTTGCGAGCGCAGCGAGTCAAATTTGAGGTCCGGTTCGCGCCCCTAGTATATTTCTTTTTTAATTGGCTAAAAGGTGTGCAGATGTTTCTCGGAAAGGAATTACCTACAAATTTTTATACATAACTACAAATACATTATACGATCAAATTATTCACATACTTAGAAAAAGATATACTTAGAAGTTTCGCTATGTTTCCGGGCAAGAAGCCTTTTATTTTCAGTTTGTAAAAACACTGTCAGATTTTCAATTTTCATTTCATCTTTTAAATTTTCTTTTTATTTAAAGCCTTAATCTGTATTGAAAAACCTTTTCTAAGCATTACAGTACATATTTTAAGTTATAAGATTAGCTGACACTGAGATAAGAGTAGTACCAAATACACCTACCTAAATTTAGATCAGAATTTTATAATTTTCTTTTTCGCGAGGTTTAAACTTTAAAAGTAAGCAATTCCACATTTAAGGATCTAGACATATTTTTATTGAAATTGTAATTGTATCAGCAATAAATTTGTCTTATCGTCCATACATTTACATTTCATATAATACGGTCACTACTTTGTTGATATGTAATCGATAAGTTTTTCTTAACGTTTGAAGATATTTTTAAATTTTCAATATTTTATTACATTGGTGTATAATAGTAACAAAATAATATAATGAATTAATTAGTGTTTTAATATGAAGATAAATATGAATAATAGAGTTAGCTGTACAGCTCCGTTTAAGAACGAAAGCTGCTCCTGCTGATTACTACTTTCAATATGTTCCACTATATTTTCTCCCTCACCCTCCCTAATATATTGTCTATGCTTCCACCCTCTGACGTCACAGTGAAAATCGACCAATCCAAACCAACACAGTAGTCGACGGTCCGTATAAGCGGAATCACTACCGCATATCGTTTTATTATATTATCTTATAATTTTAATGTTTCTGTTGTGTGCTCCTATGCGCGATTCCAAAATGTATTTAAATGTGAATGATAATGTGCAATAATTTTTTTCCTTTCTTCATTTTCGTGAAACATTTGTTTTATTTCTTTAGTATTTTATTAGTGTGACTGAACCACGTTAGGGGGCGGTACCGTGATGCCAGTTCGTAAGCAAGGTGAATATTACAATAGTAACATTGTAAAACTGTGGTTTGAACTATGCCACTGCGTTGTTATTGACCAGATATTATGCAAGGGGAACTAACAGTGGGGCTTACAACAACCCTTGTTTTGCATTAACGCAACTACTAAAAGGGGTAGATTTTGCTTATATCTTAAAACTAGATATTAGTATTTAAAACTTAGAGGCCATACGCTTTATTAAATTATTATTAACGAAGACAACAATTCTAAGAATAAAATTTTATCCACTTTTAATTTATATAACACGCATAACAGTATTTTAAAAGTATTTATAAACAACAAAAAACTTTTAACTAGTGTAAAATAAATATATATTTTATAAAGTAGTAAACGAAACTTAATAAGATCGACAAAATAAAATAGTCAATATATTCAATTTTAAATTCAACTTAAAATTGTTTTGTAGTACGAAAACATTCACAGTTTCCGATGTCTAAGTTATATAATTGATGACTGCACAGAGTGTGTAAATAACTAGATATGCAACTATTATACTACTTAGTCCCAAAGAATAGTATTTTAATTAAAAAATCCTCTTGATAAAACCACGTGGGCTTCGATGAGAAATAATTAAATGGATCAAAATATTGTGTAGATAGGTGCTAAGTCATCATGTATACATACAGAATTCTTCTGTGGATAGAATTTTGGGAAAAATAAAATAAAGTGTAGCTAGGTACTTTATATATCTAGTAGCTGTCATAAACAATTAATATTTAAAATATACCTAATATTGTCAATGTACCAAGTTTTTTGGGTTCCCTACCCTAAGAGTAAAACGGGACCCTATTACTAGGACCCCGCTATCTGTCTATCGGACCAGGCAGTATCACACGAACCGTGATGATTAGACAGTTGAAATTTTCACATATGTATTTTTGTTGCCGCTATAATAACACACACTTAAAACACCACATAATAAATATTTAAGGGCCTTCCATATAATAAACATGATTTTTTGTCTTTTTTATAGATGGTAAGGAACCCTGCGTACGAGAGTCCGACTCGCACTAACAATAAGTTCCACTATCGGCCGGTTTATTATGAAAGAGTTTCATAATTTATATTTAAGTATATATAATTTTGCAAATAATTTACACAATAGAAAAGCATGTCGTCTACATGCAAATTAGTTAATATTCGTTTATAATGATCGTGGGTGACGGTCCTTCAATAGGTATAATTTTAAATAGTATAAGTTTAAGTAGAGCAATATAATAGATTATATTGCTCTACTTAAAAATATAATAATAATTTGAGATACAAAATTCCATTTTGAGTTCCGTTTCTCAACCCGCAATATCTCAAATTCGGAGGGAGAGTGGAGAACTAAGTATTTCTGTCACAAGAAATCTCCACCTAAATAACAATACCTATCCTATTTATTAATGTTAACTTCAAACCCGATCCACTAATTCTTTAAATGAGTTGCTATATCGATTTATTTCTATTAATATCGACCTTGTACGAGTAACTGAACTATGCATGCGATGCTATTAGAATGTTATTAGACTGAGGACGGAACAATCTTCTTGTTAAACTAGTTCATCAATAAATTGAATTAGATATGCACTAATATTTTCCTATTAAATTTGTGGGATTTGTCGGCTTTTTAGTAACCGGGCTTAGTAGAAATTAGCTTCATGGATTATTTCTACTTGGAGACATTAGACGGTTATAACAATTGATTTATAGAGATGAAGGCGTTGAACGCCAGAACCCAAAGTCTTATTTTTTTTATTATGCTGTTAATTAATAAATATATTAATAAATGCTTAAAATATGATCTATCATTCATATTATTCCTAAATTCGTAATTATTTCGGTATTCTTAAATTCGTAATAATTATTTTATTTATTAAGTATATCTAAAATAATGTAAATCCATTAATTAATTTTTCCTTCCAGAGGCCCACCGAGCTTTGGAATTGCTTGAAGACTACCACAGCAAGTTAATAAAACCACAGGACAGACAGCTTCGACTTGCTATTGAAAGAGTAATCAGAATTTTCAAGTCACGTCTTTTCCAAGCTCTTCTCGGTAAGTGAAATATTATTAAAATAATTATTTTAGTTTAATTTAAATCCTGCACGTTTTTGAGTAGCGCAGGGGCACAAAGTGTGATTGTAAACGCGACTGGTTGTGGGTTAGATCCCCACTCGAGAAAATTAGTATAATATTTAGGCAAAAGCGCGGCGTTGAGTTCCGCCACTCAATACGCAATGCCTTCAGATTTGTCGGAAAGTGAGGAAGTCTCAACACTAGGTCTTCCCTCTGTCTGCCCTGCTGGGTACAATTATTACAATAATTTGAATATTTTTTACAATAAGATTATTTTGGTTGATTGGTTGCGTAACGCTTAAGTAGTTGTTTTGATTTTTCCACACTGTTCTTTTTAAAATTATCAGTTAAGAAATGACCGGTGTGTCTCTTTTCTTGGCTATAAGTCCTAAGTCGTCTTTAAAAATAGTATACATGGATCTAAGTGCTATCTTCATCTCCCGAGATAAAATCTTTTGCTTTTGGACAGGTTTTCTTCGAATTCTTTCCCTTACAGCTTTAATCGCCTTTTTCGTACAAATACTACGTAGACGTCTAGATCTTTTTCTATCACAAACAAAGGAGGTTTCATGTACCTCCTATCTATAAGCCCATACACAAACATTTGATAGATAATATCAAGTTAAAAATTTGTATTTGGCTCTATATCTGCTTTATGTAATGGAATCGCAGCGATTTGGTTCTCATTATCAACCTACTCCATTTTTATATCGCAAAATATAAAAAACACACGTGTACAATCGTTTCCAAATTAAAAACGAATATTTTGTTTATTTTTAATTGTAACAGTATTTATGACCAGACTAAGTATATCTATATTTAAAGTACTGCTAATGATATTAGGACGATGGAGGTACTCAGTAAAATATAAAAGTAATAAACGATAGATTTTTCCAATAGTGTTACAATTAATGAACATAAATAAATCGTTATCTTGAACTAAATTACTATTGTTGCTAACATGCTATAAATATAAATGCGCGTGACCGCAACACGCGTCACTAGCGCTCTTGAGCTCGACCAAGACACTGCCATGCCATTGTATTTAGTATATTTAGCTGGTACTGTACACCATACATCTAATGTCTAGTGTCTGCTGTTTAATATTAGTCACATAAATTATAATAATAAGGATGGCATACAAAGAGTCGAGTAACACCTATAATTAAATTAGCTTGAAATTGAGAACTAACAAAGCTTTTTTCGAAAAGTTTTATAAAAAGGAGAATTTATATATTTATTTATTTTACGCAAAAAATATGAACTATGTATATGTTATAGTGCCTAGCATTGTCTTATCTTTAGGTATCTACGTAACTTACATAATATCCATAATATATAAATTTATAAGAATATATCTACATATAATATTTATGACATAAATATCTCAGTAGCCTAGAAATAGTGTAAAAATACATTGGTTTATATAGTCCATACTTGTGTCCAAGAATTTATAAGTACCTAACCTTTCTTCCCTCTTTATAATAAATTAACCTTGCTAAGTTACTTGGGCGTAACGATATACAATCCGCGAGGCGTAAGCTGAGCTTTGTGTTCGTGTGATTGTACACAGATACATTAGGTGTAACAAATTGAATATGCAACAATTTCGCCATTAATAAAAAGTATTGAAACAAGAATAGAACCAGGGGCGGACTAACCCCGTCGGAGGCCCGGGGCGGTGTCGTTGAATGAGGCCCCCCGTGTAATTTTTTTTTATATATCACAATTTTTTTTCATTTACAAATTAGTGTGTATGCTATAAAAAAATATAACGTATGGAAGAAAAGAAGAATTTGTATCAAAACCAAAAAGAGACCAACCAAAAGAATGATACGAGCACTGATATTCTCTATTACTACCATTTGATAGATAGGTACAGGTGCAGGCAGATCATCTGCTCTAGATGTAAAACCTGATCATTCTCAATTCATAAGCTTAGTTCCAATATAGATAATAATTTATCATCATGAGCTAGTTCACACGCTATGGTAGTATTAGTTCCGCGTATAACATAAAATAGACTGAGATCCCAGGACCCCCAGACCTACGTCATTTTAGTAAAGCTGAAATTTTGAAGATCAATAGTCTAATGAGTGAGTACGAACACTCGTGCATCTCGTGCACTCAAGTTAGTAAGTACTTACTAACTTGAAAGTAAGGCCCTTTCGAAGATAGCGCCAATTTAAGGTACACGCTCACCTACGTTAAAGTGAAAACGCTCTTATTTAAATATGTTTTTGAGAAAAATGTAAAAAAAAATATTATAACCAAACCCTTTACGTAGGCTTTACTCTTGCCAGACGTCCTAAAGATTGTTTAAAATTGGGACAAAATACGCTAGACTTCTTCTTTTTCTTGGCATTAATCCCGGCTATTTCCATGATCTGCCTTCCTACTCAACTTACTCCATTTTGCACGGTCTTAAGTGCCTCGGAGGTGAATCCATTAGCTCTCATGTCGTGTCCAACATCCAACCGATAGGTCTCACTCCAGGGGCTGATATAGCATGGCACTTACATCCGCGTAACGTGGCCAAACCATGTCAGGCGATGCTCTTGGAGTTCATCCGCTACGTCACGGACTCCAAGACTACCTCGAATGAATGTGTTACGATTGCGGTCATACCGTGTTACGCCGTATCCATCTTAGCATCTTCATTTCCGTGACGTGAAGCTCCTGAATGTGCCGAGATAGTGCTGGCCAGCATTCACTGCCGTATAAAATAACAGATATGCTCTTGTATATCAGCCGTCACCTATGCTAGGAAGTCAGTCTGCATCGGTCCAATCGGCTACCACCACTTGATCCGAGGCTTACATTTCTCGGCTATTTTTTTCTTCTGGGTGACTTTAAAGTCCAGAAGAAGACGATGTTGGGCCGTCAGGCTTTCGCCTGGAATTACTTTACAGTTACTTTTTCTGCCCATGTGACACCGTCTGGTCAATAAGTGCTCAATTTTAGTTGGGTGGCCCAATTTATCCGTAATAAGGTGCTGAGGATTCTTTTGGAACAACGTATTCGCGACGGCCAGATCAGACGCAATATAGGTTCTCAAAATATTTTCTCCCTCTGTATTACGAATACCGTATCTAAAAACCCCATGAACACGTTCATACGGCTCAGCAGCCTTACTGACGTGGCCGTTCAAGTCTTCCCCTACAACAAACAACCATTTCGGTAAACGGAATAGCAAGTAGAACCTATTCATTCTGCTTTCAGAATAACTCTTTTTCGGACACGCTACTGCCGGCCTGCGGCGCATAGGCACTAGTTTAGTTTGTAGTTACGCTTTCAATCAGCACCCTTATATACATCAAGCTATCGCAGCGACCATCAGCTTCAAGAAGCCAGTTCTGAAGCTCTTCAGAAAGAGCTACTGCCACACCGTTTTTACATGAGGGTGACCCGGTGTATATAAGCTTTATATATACTGAAAAAGCTTTCAGTAGACCTATTGGGCGCTTAAAATAAAACAAAAAACCTAGGTTAGCCTAAGACTTGTACGATTTCTATTACATACATGACCAATTTTATTGCATTTTTGCGTTTCTTCAACTCTAGATCATAATAAAGGTATTCTTCCTTTTAAGTAAACAACCGTGAACTTGGACTGACGGTGTACAGACAAACATAAAAAAATAATATAATTGTCCAATTCAGAAACTTTTTAAAGTCGGTTAAAAAGTTTTTAATTAGTCGTTGATTAATCATCCGAATGAATGATGTTTTATCAGTTTCATGTTGGCAAGCAAGATAATCGCTTAACGTGTTCTGTTTGACCTAAATATATTTATATGGGTCATAGCCTACCTTTAACGCTAGTCCTCTACGGGCTACCGGACGTGGCTGTAGTAGTTTTGTTGAAACAATTTTAATTGAAAATTTAAAATAACTCGGCCATTCGTTCAATAAATGGAACTTCAGCCTAGCAGCAAGTGCTTTATTGTAGCGATGCCAATCAATGTTACTAGAAGTTTATCTTATACTTACATACATTCTGTACAATTGCATTTGTCTCAAGTTTTCTAAGTTGTCTAACACCTAAAGGGTACCTTAAAAAATAAAATTCGAATATAAAATATCAATTTACATTAAATTGTTGATGTAGGTTAATCGTTGCAAAAATTACAATGCAAGACGAATACAAAGAAAATTAGGTCTCTGTTGATTATTCTAATATCTATACGCTAAGAATACCTAAGGGATATCTTTATTGTGTTACACCGTAGATAGGCAGATTACGAAAATTCCTGTATCATCCATGGAGGATAATTTTTTCATAGGTAAATTATATATCTATATATAGTATTATTATATTACCTACATGTTCATTTACTTTTATTTCATATTTTAAGAGTAGGTATAATATAAAATATAGAGGTAAGTAATACAAATATAAGGTATTCTATTAGTTTGCTAGTATTTTACACTTTTCGGGTTCGATGCCCCTGGTATTATCGATCTTTTAAACAAAGCACGCGATACTTTCAAAGTAAAAATGTTTTAAGTTACGTGTTACTTATGTTTAAATATAAAATATTAAAATCAGTCACACTCTAATGGAGTACCCATAAAAAAGTACTTACCCAGCTTTTGCATTATTCGTCATTTATGCCTAACATTCCACTATATATAATGTAATAGCGTCGTTAGTGAATTTTTAAATTCATCTGAATTTATATTCATAAAAGTAATATTGATGAGACATTAAAGTTCTTCATCCTAAGTTTAAGAATTATAGAAAAATAATAGTAAAAGTTAAGAGAAAATATTTTAAAATACTTACCTACATTGCGGCGTTGAGTTCTGCCACTCAACACGCAATGCCTCCAGTGAAAATGAAGCGATAGGTGGCTATAGAAGCTCGGTGTTACATCGACACAACCCTATCGAGCTTAGATTCGTTTGATCCGTCCTGGCGAGTACTTTGCTGCTAGATGGTATTTAGGATCTGATGATGGAGATATAAGATGTAACACGCTTTTATTTAACTTGCAGTAAGTTTTTTAGGGTGGATTCGTGCAAATCAATTTTGAAACATATCTTCACCCGATTTTTGATTGATTAAATGTCTATAATATAACGTCTATAAAATAATATAAATGTCTATAAGATAACTTAAATGTGAAAATTAAGCAATAGAAACTCTCAGCAACAATTTATTAACTTACAACCATACAATATTATAGGAATATAGAAATATTTGGCACCAACACACTGTCTTAATATTAAACCTGCCTTCCGACATTTGTTTAATTTACTGACATTTTTTTGTGAACAGACATACAAGAGTTTTACGAACTAACCCTACTCGACGACAATAAAAGTATACAACAGAAAACTGCAGAGACAATTCGTATAGCAAATAAGTGGGAATCTGATGGAGTTCGTCGTGAAGTAAGTGATAGCATTATTTTATGTTTCTTAGTTATATTAAAAAAATATTCCCTCATTTTAGAAGTTCTTCTAAGAGCATGCCACAGAGTTTTAAGTAGTGTTAAGTAGAGTATCATAATAATACGGAAGTATTCATTTTTCTTTTATGTTGTCATCTTCTATTATATTACTACGTACATACAATATAATAATATTGAGATAAGTCTGATAGTTATAGGTACATGCGTGAACAAAAAAAAAGCTTATATATACTAAAAAGACAACGCTTCACTTAATTTTTTCTTGAGTACTTGCAGAAAAATATATATATAAATCAAAATACAATAACCTAATCGTAACGTATTTCTAATTTTTAGCTTTGATTTGAACCGCTACCGATTCTTCAACTGACTTACAGCATAAGTACTGAACCGTCTTTTTAAACGTCATAAAAGATGTTTCGTAATAATATTAAAAGTGCAAATTATATGTCACTTTTTATTATTTTTTAAATACTAAGTATATAACTTATTAATCTAATTCCCAAAAGAATAATGATATATATTTACAAACTTTGCTTATCAATTTTAATGAGAAACCAATAACAAATATTTCTGAGTTAGCTGTACTGTAATTAATTCAAGTCAACATTACAGTTGTATTATTGAAACGTTGCAATAGCCAATGAAAATATTTACTTGGTATCAAAAGTGTACAAAATTGCAGTTAAATACTTTTACCAGCGTTGCCAGGTTTTATTTTGTGAAAAAGAAGCTTTCTGTGTTGAGTAAAAAGCAGGATTTTTTTGCCAAAAGCAGGCCACAAAAAATATAAATACCTACTATTATTATAATATTACAATCATATTAAATCTAAAGATGATGATGATGATTTACAAATATATTTTTATATGTAAATCATTATATAGTACTATTAGAATATATTTATTCCCTTGCCTTTTCTGTCATTATAATTCACAAATCACACAGGAATAATATCGCTCCATTAGTAAGTATTAACTTACCGCCCATATCATATCACAGAGTAACTTTATAAGCCAAATTCTTTATTTTAATAAATAAATATTAAAACAATTTCCCAGAACTTGAAATATCCATATTCATTGTCGTTAAGTCACAATTGAACACTATTTTAAATTGAATTAACATTATAAACTATTTCTATTTTAATAAATCAGCTACTAATCATTGCTTATTGATTTAGGCACAAGTTGGAGACAGTGATTATAGATCAGTTTCTAACGCTTTTCTACTAGATGGCAATAGAAAATCAGACAACCGTAATGTTGAAACTCCAGATTCGGGAAGGGTACGTAGACATAATTAAATTTCTTTCCATTTCTTAATATCTTAATTTGCTGTATCATCTGCCTTAAGGTTGTCTGGCAGAAATTGCTATTAAGCAATAAGGCCACCTTTTGTACATTTATATAATGTTATTGTATTTATGTGTCTTTTCTTGGGTGTACAATATAGAGTTATTATTATTATTAAATTTCATGACAGTTATATACTTTTAGTGAACAAAATTAAAAACATCAATAGCTTTCAACTTTTAATTTGATCTACATATTATAATGTTCCCATTAATCTGACAGATGGCGATACCATCCATTATATCCCCAAGTAGTGAGACTGAAGAAAAAAAGGTAAGCTAGTTACATAGTTTCTTTTCTACATAAAATGTGGCTGCTGCTCTAATATTATTAGATGCATAAAGTACCTATAAAAACTTAAAATAAACTTGTATAAATAAATACAATTAAAAATTACAGTCTAACGTATCTGCGTGGTATTTTTAACTCTTAATGAACCAACCACCTTAATATTTTTTTTATAAAGCAAAAGCATTTTCATTGCAAAAAAGGGAATTATTTACTTACTAAAATTATTGACCTAGTAGACGAATAAAGTAAATTATACGTAAAAATGTTAAGCTGCATGTGCAAGATAATTAATTTAATATATAATGTTCAAAAATGATTCTTAGATATATATTGACGTCAACGATAATTAGATACATATTGCATCTCATGTCTAATCGAATACTAATAACAAAACGAAAAATGCGACTGCATAAACTAAATTAATGTAACACTCGCGCCATTAAGACAAATCCATCATTTATCAAAATCGGTTCACTGGTGTAACAGTTACAAAGAAACAGGCCAACATACATACACACATACGCACTAAAAACGTAGCACTGCTTTTTGGGTTCGCCGCAGTCGGGTAAAACGTATTTAGTTTAAACTTTAAATCATAAGACAACGTGGATAGTGGGTAACTCTGAAAAGTTGAGTATTTAATTGAAAATTAAGAAGGCATCAGCGCCATCTTTTGGAAAACTTCTGAAAGCTAAGGTGTTTACCGATACGTAGCTGTTGATTTTGTTTTTTTTCTTCTTTTTGATGACGTGACGTCTCCAAAGGTACGTAGCCGAAGTCCCAATACGAACGCTATACAACAAGTGGTTAGTAATGGCGGATAGTTGGTGTTTCGCGTCTCATAGTACTATTTATAACCTAAAATATAGTACGAGTTTTCAGCGATATGTACGCTAACATTTTATGGTTGTGTGAATTCGTGCTGGTAAATTTCTCAATTGTGCCAATGACTTGCGAACGATACACGGACTAAAGGAAATTACACGTAAATGATTATCAAGTGAAATGATATTGCACATAAAATTTTGACATTCACACTGCTGTTATTTCGTATTCGTCGCAAGTAAGGCCATTTAATATACACTAATCTATTTTTAAACGTTTAGTAATTTCTTTACAATTTGGGAACGTTATCAAACCTTTGGTGAGACTAATGAAACTTCTAAAATAGTTTTGCTTGTAACAATTACTATGTTACTTGCCGAACGATTCACCTATCTTCTAAATAAAAGCAAATGTCTATATTGCACGTTAAATAACGTAACACGGACATTCTAATTAAAGTTCATCGCTTTGACATTCATACCTACCATCCTATCATTTAAACACAAGTTGGTAACACCCAATTAACTACATACGCATACAATCTAATAAAAACCGCTATCAAGAAGGGCTCGGCTCTAAAATAATTTTAAAGATAAGAAATAGTTATATTTTTAAAGTAAGCTAACAAGACATATAGCTTTGCTGTGGGATTTTATGCAAACTTTAACTTAAATAAAAGTTGCGATGTTAAAAGTGGCAACATATAGGCAAAATATTTTTGGTGCAAGCTAGAAGTGGGTTCTAGGTAGAGAATGGTGCATGCCGGAGAGCAGCCAGTAAGGTGCTGACACCGGCACAAGTGTGTAACTAACATGCATGCAGTGTACATAGTATAGAGCTGAATACAACTACTCAAAGGCTATGCACACTTGGTTTCCAAAATGACTGAGAGGCGGAAGAAAAAAACTCATAATGGATTCCTTCGGAAAGTCTCCTCTTTATTTAATCTTGATACGGTGAGTAGGTTATTGCTTGTTACTATAAAAGTGGCTAGATCACCCATTAGTTGAATTGTAAACATGAATATTATACAGCAGAAACCTGATTAACACAATAATAGTTGTTCTTAAGCATTCAAGATAATCAAGTCTCTACTGTATTTTGAATATTAAAGGATTTATCAATTTAGAAATATATAATAAAGTTAAATTTAATTAATAAGTTTCTTATGATTTTATGTATGAAGTACCATAGTTAAAATTTTAATTATATTATACTTTGTCTTAGATACTATTAGAAGCAGCAGCCACTATATTTAAATAATATTTTTAATTTACTGACATTATAATTGGTGTTTATATATAAGATGATATTAATATTGTTAATTTGTAAAACTAACATTGTAAACCACCACTGATTTCTAATATTTCATATCATTACTTGCTAAGTAATCAATTTCTATATTCCAGGCTCACGTTTCAACACCTGAAATGAAGCAGGTAATTTAATTTTTCATGTAAAAGCTAGTTAAGTATAGTATATATTGTATGGATAAAAGTTTGAGTGGAATAGAACAGTAGGAATCTGAAAGAGAAATATAGAGGACTATTATATAAAATAATGTTTGAATGTTTTTTGTTAATTTTAATTAATATTTTTTGTTGTGGTACAGTGGCGTAAGTGTGTGACTACTAACACAAATAGCAATAGGCTTTCCTCTGCCTTACCTGCTATATGCGGTATGCAGAGTGAATCAATTTCTAAATTTTTTATTATCTCAATTTATTAATCATTTTAAAAAGAGACCAACAATAACTGATAGCCTCTGAAAATATTACACACAATATTACAAAATGTGTTTATCTTGTAATGTACTAGTAGTTTTGACAGTTACATAATAGATATGAAACCCTATCTAACCTTGATCTCACATACATGGTATATTTGTATTATCCATGGACACATGGCTAACAATATTACATGTGTCATTACTGCTAATACTGCATAATTGCTCCAAAATATAATATTTTATTTTTTTATAAAAATAAAGACATTATTTTCAATTCAGAATAACCTTTGCAAACTTTCATTTGTTTCTATTATTAATACAAACTTAATAACTTAAAAAAATATCCTTAAAAAGGATAAAATTGTTTAATGAAGCAAAACGTGGAGAGTATATGTAATTGAAAGTTGCAGATAAATGGGATAGAAGGTGGTTCGGAGCGTACAGTAGGCGACGATGGCTCGATATATTTAACAGTAGTGCTGTCCCGTGCTGGTGGTGCAGGACTTGGCTTTAGTATTGCAGGGGGCTCAGACAATCCGCATGTCGCCGACGATCCCCTTATTTATGTCACAAAACTAATACCCGGTGGTGCCGCGGCGGCCAGTCAACTGCAAATCAATGACGCAATATTACAGGTATTGCGATTTCTAATCTAGTCTAGACTTATTTCATGATTTTTATTCATTGTTCCAATTTAATAGGCAGGTCAAGGTCCATTTTCTAGTTATTTTAACATTCAACATTTTCAAACAATATCATAACTAACTATGTGACACATCCTACTTCAGGTAAATGACACATCAGTTGAGAATGTTACACATGCTGAGGCAGTTGATGCATTAAAAAAGGCTGGCAGTACTGTAAGACTGGTAAGTAAAATTTTACATACATTTCCTACTATAATAATTATAAAATACGAGCCTAAAAAAAATTGTTAAGTATTTTTGATTTAAGCTTCTTCACATTGCGTCTTGCACATAGCACGGTAGGCAATGGTGTTTCAATTTCCAGTGTTCAGACACTCCGTTTCTTACTTTCCGCCTCATTCTCGAGACATTGCTTTGTCTTGTTACCAAAGCAAGGAAATGAAAATTCATTCTCCCGAGAGCGAATCGAACCTCTACTGTCGGGCTTACAATCAGACTGCCGCTGTGCCAAGACGGCCTCAATATTTATTTATATTAAATGCTTACAGAAAGTAAGACGACGGCCAACTGGTGAAGACACATTAAATGTATCACAAATATCTAATAAGGAGGAAGCTGTAGAAATTGAGTTGGTGAAAGGAGGATCAGGTCTGGGTTTCAGCATAGCAGGTGGAGTCGGCAACCAGCACATACCTGGCGACAATGGGATATATGTCACAAAGATAATGGCAGGTGGCGCTGCTCACAGAGATGGGAGATTACGGGTCGGCGACAAGTTACTAATTGTTAAGAATACATCTGTAAGTATTTATCTTTTGAACGCTTAAACTTATGGATTCTGGTTACTCAAGTTTTTTTAATTTCTACAGTATGAATTGAAATAAAAATGTCCCATTTTTAATAAATTTAAATTTAAAACCTAATTTAATATTAAGTCTCTACCAATATAGTAGTAAATAATTATGAAATTTATTCAAGTTATTTATGAAATACATTATTAGCAATATATATGTAATTATTATTAACTTAGAAAGGTGATGTGGACTTGGATAATGTAACTCATGAAGATGCAGTCAGTGCTTTAAAAGCGTCTGGTGAACGTGTCGTCCTTGTACTCATTCCCGGTCCACGCCATGGGCAGCCTTCACCCAGGACTTCTAGGGCAAATACACGTAAGTTTTCATTAATCTTGATAGTTTTACAGAATTATGTATAATGTAAGAAGTCATTTTTGTCTTATTCCCTAACATTCAATGAATTATTGTGTTAAATTATCAGCCACTGTTACTCTACACACATATGTTCACAGTCTCAAGACTGATCACATGACAATAACCAAAACAAAACTGGTTGCCAACACTGCGGCGCCACAGAATATAAATTAATAATAGTGAAAAAAAAATGTATTAGAGCATATAGAGAGATGTTACCTTAAAATGACACGTTTCAGCTTCGAGCACGGCAAACTCTCTGCGGCGCGAGGAGGACGCGACGGGCGCACCGGGCGCGGTGGACATGACGGACGGTGAGGAAGCGCGCGTGGTGGAGCTGGAGAAGGGCGCGCAAGGGCTGGGCTTCAACATAGTGGGCGGCGAGGATGGGCATGGCATCTACGTGTCCTTCCTGCTGGCCGGCGGGCCCGCCGAACGGTCCGCGCGGCTGCGGCGCGGCGATCGCCTGCTCGCCGTCAACGACACCGACATCACGCACGCCACGCACGAGCAGGCCGCCAAGGCCCTCAAGGTGGGTAGGCATATGGTGCACTAGTAGTACGGTCAAATCGTTGCTTGATATTTTTGACTATCTAAGACATTTCCTTTCTCTATCCCACTAAAACATGAAGATAAATATATGTATATACCAAAATTATATATATTCAGATTGGATTTTTTTTAACTAAATGCTAGTTTGTTTTCAATACTTAGTTGTTTCTTTCGGAATATTTATATACTCTTAAATGACACTGCCCATAAGCAAAAACTTAATATTATTCAAAGACTCGACGTACGCGCCTAGCCTATTAAACTATGACACACATTTTGTTTGATTAGAAATCTAAACAATGAGGAAGAGAAAATCAAGAAGTTAGCTGCTAGCCTCATATCAATTATTAAATATGCCACTCACGAATATCATGTTAGTGTTAAATGTACGTGATTATCTTAATTATTGAGTAAATTAATTATTGGGTTCTTTTCCATCTCTTATTTAGGTGTAATAATTGTGTAAATTTTTAAAGTGTATTCATATTTTCAACTCTACATGAATACTACCTCAATGCCTTTTACAATATTATTTTATTTATATTATTATTTTATGTTTTATATTATATTCAAATTACATGTTCTATTGGATAACAAGCTAAGTAAGTAAACAATAGTCCATAAAATACTACACATATAAAGTGTTGGTGCTATGTTTAATCTAACCATGAATGTGTTGTAATTGACAGAGCTAATTGATTTACAGAACAGGTTCACTTGTGAATTCTTGAGTCGTATTGTGTATGTCTCTGTAATTAAATTAATTCTTATTACTGATTTCAATTTATTTATGGAGAGAGACTTAATATTTAATACAGTGCTGCAGAGACGAAAAAATACATAAATAGTGACTGAGTTTATTCCAGTAGTTTCTGTGTTTTTTATTTTAAGCCTATGTATTGGTGAATCTTTTATATTTTTTAGCATCATGCTGTATCATGCACATGGCTTTCTGAGCATAGGAAACCTAAGAATTTAATGTTAAGACACTCTTTAATATTATTACTATATATTATTTTTAATATGTAACAAATATTTAATGAAGTTTCAAAACACTTACAGAGTACCGGACAAAATGTGAAGTTAACTGTGGTGTACAGGCCACAGGAGTACAACAAATTCGAAGCCAGAATTAATGAATTAAAACAACACCATACCCTCCTAAGAACATCACAGAAACGGTCTTTATATGTCAGGTAAATATTACTTGTGCAGTTAATAATTTCATAGTCACATACAATTTATGTATTTTATATGATTGTTTATGTATTTATTTGATATTGTTTATGTATGGGTTTGATAGTATTTATTTTTATTGGGCTTATTTACTGTTTTGCTTTGCATTTTGGTTGTTTGGGAAAAACCACTTTTAGTGATATGGCCCGATTTGCTACTTTACTATATTAGCTTTACTAATGACTTTGCTCGCTGGGTATAATCAAACAAAATATTTGGTTTTTAAGTAGTTTTTGAGAGCGCGGTCAATTAAATTTTACTCATAAGTAACGATCTATTAAATACATTTTTTTATGTGCAATAAAGATTTTATCTTATGTTATTAAATATTTTCCAGAGCGCTCTTCGACTACGACCCCATCCGAGACGACGGCCTGCCATCCCGAGGTCTGCCGTTCCGGTACGGTGACATCTTGCACGTCACCAACGCGTCCGACGACGAGTGGTGGCAGGCGAGGTTTGTGTTGAAATTATATTTTATGTATTAAATAAACATTCATTACAAATACTACAGTTATGTATTGGTACCTGCACTTTTATAAAGCTCTCAGAAGTATTCAGCTAAAAATTCTTCTCTAATTCCTGTCTTGTAAAAACTATTAATATTTAAAATTTTATGTAAAATATTAGTAAATATTCTTTAATTGTAATCAGTAACTTCAGTTGCTTTGACTAAACACACAAACACACCCCTACACTCCCTATGGCACTATATTTCCGTTCTTTATGTGCAGTAGTTTTGGCTGTATGTTATCTGTCAGTCATTAACTCAATAAAGAGTTACATAATATAAATTGACCAGAGACGATAGGGTGATAGAGGCACTGATCCAAAAACTTAAGGAAGGCGTTCTGCATAAGCCAGGCCAAATCTAATAGGCGAAGGTGTTCTATACATGTATAAAGTAATTATATAAAAGACAATTATATATGTAATGTACTATAATTATGTATGTTAAATAAGTTATAAATGTTAATAATATAATTAAAAAAAAAGTCGGTAGGGGTCTCATCCAACCCCTCTAGTATAAGCTCTAGATATAAGTACAGTTTAAATTGTCCCAAAATTAAGTACGCCACATTAATAAAAAAAAAAAAAAAAACTTTCATAAAATAAAAAATGGCACGGGCAACTATGCGCCCGTGGATGTAGCTGTTAAAATAAAAAAATAAAAATATATATATATATATATAAATTGACCTGAAAATAGTAGACATACTAAAGTAGCTTATGAATTGTTTCCAGACGCCTGGACACAACGGACCCAGAGGCGATCGGCATCATCCCGTCCAAGCGACGCTGGGAGAGGAAGCAGCGCGCGCGCGACCGGCAGGTCAAGTTCCAGGGGCAGGGCACGCCTGTTAGCACCGTAAGGGATTTATATTTTTTTTAGCTTCACGCTGTATATTGCACATTCCAGAGGAAACTTGGGAACCTATGGTTAAGATACTTCCGTTCCCCAATTTTCGTCAAATTTATAGTTAGAATAGCTTTGATAGCAAACAAACTTGTAAAAGGCATTATTGCCACTAAGATCTTTATGCTTATCTTTCACATTATTATGTTATATACTCATTATTATTGATACCAACGTGGCGAAATTGTTACATTGTCAAATGTCTAAAAAAATAATTGATTTATCTAAAAGTGTATATACAATCATATAGATATGGTCCGGTGTACTATAAGTTGTTATGTTACTTGACATCTGTCATTTAAATAATATACCATATTATAAATTTATGCAATTCTTTATACAGTGCTTAGAAACTAAATGCTTAGAAATAAAACAAGAATAAATGATAATTACAGAGTCAATCCACACTGGAAAGAAAAAAGAAAACTTTGTCATTCAGTAGAAAATTCCCATTCATGAAGAGCCGAGAGGATGGCAAATCAGAAGACGGCTCAGACCAAGAGCGTAAGTAATCATCAACTAACAAAATGTCTAAAAGCTATTAATAAACACTTTCGTGCTATATTTTTATAAAATTTAATAAGCGTCGACGTCTGATAGTGGTTAGGTTAGGTTGTAAGGTTTGCAAGAGGCGTGGGTTCGAGTCCCGCTTCTTTAATTTTTTTGTATGTTAAACATTTTACTTATTTTCGTTTCATAGACAGTATAAATAATTCTATTAAAAAGTTTATTAATCTTTATATTTTTTCATATAAATTAATGAAGTCAATTTACCTTACACATTTTTGTAGCCATTATCTGGATAATGTTATACATTTAGCAAATGTTTTTCTTTCTTGTCAAATATCTTATTTAGCTTAGCTTGCATTTTCACGGTGATACGGAAATGGAAGTTGTAATATTTAATTTTGTTACAGCTTTTATGCTTTGTTACACGCAAGAGGATGCTAACGCGGACGGTGAGTGCACTTTATATCTGTATACATATATAAATATATATATTAATTTCGCTATCGCTGTACGTATGTAGGTCATTATAGCACGACGTTTTCTTATCGATCTTACCAAATTTTATGTAAACGACTTCATTTAGCTATATTGAAATAAACATTTTTTTATAATTGTGTTGCTTCATTTACGTAGATATACAAAGAGTTATATAATAAAACAAATGTTTAACCAAATGCCAAATGGCTGTAATTATTTTATTTTAACATTTGTAAGTGCATTAGTAAAGTTGTATTGTACGTATTTTTTTTGTTTTAGTTTTATTTTAATTTATAATAATATATAATATTGGCCTACTTAAGCGGATCGATAAGATCTCGACGCTAGTACGCAACTTTTCATTCGGCTGCTAATATTTATCACTTTCCGAAATGTTTTAATTGGAGCTGTGTGCTTTTTCTAACCATTAAAATATGTTAACTCGTTGTCTATACATTTGTCACTGACTTGAAACGACTGCACACGGTCAATTGATTGTATTGGTAAGATTGTTTAAAAAATAATGTAGGCGATAGTTTTTATAGATTTCTCGTATAGATATTTAGGTCATGTATCAATTAGGTTTTCTTACAAATTGTCAAATGCGTGTAAAATGTATTTAGTCAATTGGTTCTTACATATTGTTATTTAAAATTGGATCAGTGTGGATAAATTAATGCTTTTAGTGTCTATGGAAAGCATGATAATGCTTCATATTATCATAATCAATAATATTTACAAGTAAAAATATGCGTAATAACTGTTGCTTAAAAATGGTAAATGCGCCCGAGGACTAATTAAGGTCACCAATTATTTCATCCATGATATAGAAGCGATGTAGCTAATCGCATAACCGTGTTCAGCCAATTTCAATAAAAACACTTATTGTTTAATACATTTGTGACGTGTATAGAAGTAGTAGATTTTAATATTTCTTACTTATAACAAAATATATGGATTGTCAATTTTTTAATGGCAACACTATTTTGTAATATGATTAAAGAGAAAAACATAAAATCGTAATTAATTACATTGATATTAAATTTCGCATTTTGTACAAAGATCAGAGTAGAAGTAAAGTACAGTGTAACTCCATATAACGTAACTAGGGATCGAGCAGGAGAAGAAGTATATACTTAAATGAGGTGAAAATAGAACTATGTAATTTTTTTGAATATTACTATTTTAATCTAGTATAATACCTACAAGTGGAGATCATTAATATTAATAATACCTTGAGAATACGCGGGATTTTAAAAAGTTTTAAGTGAAAAAAGTTTGATTTTTTCGCCGACAGCGATAAAAATAAATCAGTATTTAATTCACTATTTATCCATTTCTTTGAGTTTCAATAAAGTTCCCAATGATGATAGATATTGTATATAACATGTTTTAATCGGAAATATATTACTAAGCGTTAACGATACATGTTTAGGTTTTACCTATAATGCAGTTAAGTCTTGAGAGTGGTTGGTTATACATAACTTACGAATATAATAATTAATATATTTTTTGACATTGAGAGGAACTAATCAAAAACTTAAAGTAATAAAAAAAATCTCACGTATGGAGTAGTCTATAAAAAGCGAGACAATTCTGTCCCAATCAGGACAATTAATTTTGGGCTAAAAATCTGGATATTCTGCTAAAATCAGGACGTCTGGCAACACTGGTTATATCCATTTGACGGATGCGAACTCGCAGGAAGAGATAGTATAATATGTCAACACGTGCAATCCCAATATGTTCCAAACCAATGTTGACCTCAAAATTTACAGGCTAGATAATAAACAAACTAAGGACGTACATATCTTCATTTTTTTTTCTTATCATTTCTGTCATCTTAGAAACCACTGTATCTTACATAATAATGACGTGTTATCGTTATTGAATTAAAGAGTGTGTGCACTGCATAGTGTCATTATGTAGTATGGAAAACAAGCTCGACCGACGTTACATGGAGTTTACACAGTAATTAATTACGCCTATATTTATTAAAATAGTAAATTCGTTACCCGTTTTTTTATATGCTCCTTATAGTACGGTTGTGTGATTAGACAATATAAGTGGTGGTCGGAAGCTTTCGAAGATGTGAATGCTGACTCATAATTTTGGACCCTAACACAAGGAATTTATCAGTTAAAATAAATTAATGTTATTATCTTCATTTCGGAAATATATAAATAAAGTAAAATTTTAGGAAGTGAACATCAGAAAGTATCCGACCACTCCGCGTTAGGCTCCGCGCAGGTATAGAGGCACACGGTTTGGTTTGACTCACGTTCGGCCGTTCCTGTGCTTCTAGTCGCCTGGCAGGAGCTAACATTGTACCAACAATGTGACATCAGTTTCATTTGCCGTTTATGCTCGTGAGCTTGCCTCGTCTCTTACCCACCACACCTATCAGACACGCTAGCCTCCCACTTAGATCTTCTCCATGAAACGGACCATTTGCAAGATGCAATTTATTTGAATATATGTAACGTGAATTTTTCTACGTGTAGGGGAAATCTTGTACCGAGTGGAACTTCCCATGATGGAGGAGATAACGCTCATTTATCTCGAGGACGAGAGTAAGTTTTGGGAGTGAGGCGTAGCTTGCGAGTGCAGTAGCCGATACCTTATCTCCCGCATTCTGGTTATGATCATCAATTAGAAATGTAGTTTCCATTTCAATAACACTCGATTTTTCTATTATTTGTCATATGTTTATGTTTAGTTTTTATTTTCTAATTCATACAACGCGATGAATCTAATAGCTATAAGCACACGTTTATATCACATCGAGCCCAGTTTGATTCACCCACAAACTAGTGACGTCGCGCTCTTTAGTCTTGACGACAAGCCGTCGGTGCTACACTATCGAACTTAACAATGTAAGCTCCGTAACAAATCTTGTACCTAACACCAAGTTATGAGATATAGTATGCCAAAATTAGCTACGACGAATTAAGATACGCTTTGTATACGCAACTTACATTGTGACATTTGAAGTTCCTTGAATGTAGGTTAACACTGAATATGCGAGAGAAAGTCATTATTAAGTTGTGAAGGGGGAGTGGGCCACTGGAAGCACACGGGGACACGAGGGCCGCCTCTTATCACAGTAGCCGACGCTCGAGGCGCCGCATGTTCACAGCTCGCACTCGTATGCGCTTTGCCTATAGACATTACATTGTCACGAGCATGTACACCGTAAACAAACTTTGACAACCATCATACGGGCTTTTTAAATATTTAAAATATTTGCTGTGCTGAATTTATTTCGAATGTAGATTGTGTCGCTTTAGAAAACGCTGTATTTATAAGCTTATCTGACTAGATTCGATGTACTGACATAGCTGTCAATTGTCAACTTGAAGCCAGATTTTAAAAGATTTTTTTATAGACACTGGTGATGTGTTCATCAGTAAATTATTTTACTTTATTTACATCTATGCAACAATGATTTTGTGAAGCATGTTGACTCGATTCATTGAGAAAGGTTTTCATAGGTTTTTCGATTCATATTTTCTATCCGAAGGTAAGATATGAACCGCCATCAAGAATCGGCACTTTGAGGGCATTGCATATTAGTTAAACATTTCTTACAATTTTATATTTCAGATTTTAGTAGATTAGATAGATAGGTAATGAAATTAGAATCGTAGTTAAATAGATATTTTTTTTTCTATTACAAATATAGTTATAAGTTTATCCAGGCAGCAATTATAATATTACCTTAGAAAAATCCATTAGATCATCAATTAGTTCAATATGAATAAAATGGACCGGCTGCATCCAATAAATAAGCTCTAATGTAAAAAGGTTAATATTACACTCACATTAATGGCACAACAAAAATATGTATATTGAAAAGAAATTTCCATTCTTGGACCAGACAAATATTATTAGTAAAATACGTTTCATAGAAATTAGTCGTAGAGCACGACGCAGGAATGATCTGATTCAACACACCACCTATAAATAGTAGAGTGCGTTATTGAGAGTTGTAGGAAGAATAATATGGAGGATAACATTTTTATACATATCTTATTCTATGTTCTTAGGTCAAGACGAAGCGGTCCTATCATATGAAACTGTTCAACAGTTGACGATTAATTACACAAGACCAGTTATTATACTCGGCCCACTAAAGGATAGGATCAATGATGACCTAATTTCGGAGTTCCCTGACAAGTTTGGAAGCTGCGTGCCACGTGAGTATTAGAAATTTTGTATAATAATTTATTTTTTGCGTAGCTGAGACCTGTTGAGTTATGTATTTTCAATGTTGTTTTATAGAAAATGTAAACCTATTAAAAATATAAATTATTTGTAACTTACGTTCTAAGTGATGTTAACTATACAAGCTGTGTCCGTATGTCATAGTACATATAGTATATTTTGACATGCGTTCTTCTATTGTACAATCTCCTTCGTGTGTTCTGCATACAACGTGGCATTGGCTAAGTGATAAGTGCTCAACTGGCACGCTCGAAGCGCCATAAATTAAGAACTGAACATATAGTATAATGTTTTATGAACAGATACGACGCGACCCCGACGAGACTACGAGGTAGACGGACGCGACTACCACTTTGTAGGAAGCCGCGAGCAAATGGAGCGAGATATACAGAACCACTTATTCATAGAGGCCGGACAGTACAATGAAAACCTGTATGGAACTTCCGTCGCCTCTGTCAGAGAAGTCGCCGAAAAGGTATCATCTAATTAATACAAAATGGAACTCCTCAGCACTTTAGAGTTAGTTCCAGTGAGAGAAACTAAGTGCCTGGGACTAGCTAGCCAAATGTAGGCTGGCCTCAACTATCTAAGCGCCTTAAATAAAAACATCCATAAATTTCCTTAAACGAATTTATCAATTTTTTTATCTATTCCGCGTCCTTGTCTCATTTCTTAGACCCTCTCCCCCTTATGATGTCACATTAAAACACATTGATATAAAAACCTTTTAACACCTGAAAATGATAATCACTTGGATATATTGTATATAGTCATAAGCTAACACCAGTATTATTATTAAAAACAAATTGTTGCTCCATAGCGTAATGAAATAGTTAAATTAATATATAAGTAGAAATATTTTGACAAATAATTGATTTGATTTTTCAGGGGAAACACTGCATTTTGGACGTAAGCGGTAACGCTATTAAGAGGTTACAAGTGGCGCAACTGTACCCCATTGCCATATTTATCAAACCAAAGAGTGTAGAATCTGTTATGTAAGTCTTATATTTATATGTACATTACCATATAATTTTATATTTTTATATACCATATAATTTACATAACATTTTATTTTATATATATTATACCTTTTTTTATTGCACTTAACTAATTTGTTTATAATGGTTTCAGGGAAATGACGAAACGAATGACCGAGGATCAAGCTAAGAAAACATACGAACGTGCTCTAAAGATGGAGCAAGAATTCGCCGAATATTTTACAGGTACTTGTATTTGTACACTAACGTTAGAATATATAACAGTGTTGATAAAAAAATGTTATAACACACTCCATTCTGCGCTAGGTTCCCCAATTTGAGATATAACGTTCTGTGTAGTGGCTGTTTTAAATATAATGGGGAAATTAGTTATGGATTCTATTGACGATCTCTTTCGGGGAAATAATTATATTTAAATAATTTCTAAAATCCAAAATTTAGGCACGAAATAGCTAATAAATGTTATAAATAACATGCTATAATATTTATTACCCATTATTTCCTGTCATATACGTTAGATTTTTTTTAGTATAAATTTGTTTTTTTTTTTTTAATAAATAAAACCGAGTTATTTGCTTTTTTTACAGCTGTAGTGACTGGCGACACACCGGAGGAGATATACGCAAAGGTGAAGGCGGTGATCACGGCAGAGAGCGGTCCCACCGTGTGGGTGCCTCGCCGGGACCCCCTGTGAGGACCCCCCCTCTCCCCACACACCGCCACCGTGCCATACGCTCTGCCCTACTCCAGCCCCCTCCAGCAAAGCAATGTAAACTCACGTGACTGATTAGTGTGTATCAGATGGATACACCTTTGGCTCGAGTCGAGGGGAATTGTTTTACAGTAACTCAAAATGATTCCCCTTTCATACGTCGTGAAGAACATTTATTTTGCGAAATTTTCATTGCTTCCCCCCTCCTCCCCTGGTGATATCGATGTCAGCATACACCTTAATACTAGACAGTATTCAGTTTTTTTTAAGTTCTGAACCTTGAAATCCGCAACGTGTTACTTACAGTCGTAGTTCATAGTATCGGGCAGCAGCAGAACGAAGCAATATAACATTGAAAGCGTCACGTAAGCAATAAATCGCGACATGTCCGCGACGAGCGTAGCGGTAAATAGTCACATATTTTTAAAATCTTATTGATTTTTACCATATTTTATAAATACCGCTCGGTAGATACCCTTTGTAACGTCTCGTACGAGACGAACACGCGAGCTGAAACATAATCGTTTTGTAAAACAGAGCTTTCATCGTAGTATATTGCATTGTGCTTGTTTTTGCTAATGTTTAATATAGCGATTATATTTCGTGACGTTAGTATGTTTGCATTGTATAATTAAAAAAATATTTATTGAGAAAAACAGTTATATGCTTCGATTTAATGTAAATGAAATTGTATATTGTAGAAATTTAAAATGATATTGTTCATGTTGATTTGTTAACTCAGATTGCTAGAGTGAATTGTGAATTTTTCAACATTAAAGTATAGTAATCTTTATCATGCTCCGATTTATAATATCTCGAAGATTTGTGCACTGGAAGATGCGATAATATGACAAATATAGTTATAAAGTTTATTACGTACTGTAGTCGAACCCACCTAAGTCCTGCATGGCTAGGCTAAGCGTGGCCGCGAGCCGCGGTCGGGCCTCGGTGTGTTTGATGTTCCGCGACAATTTTAATAACTTGGACCACTTTAAAAATGTGTTGTTTTATTTTTTAAAATGATATTGTAAAAGTTCACTATAAATTTACTAATACATACATACACTGTATTTCATCGACGACCGCCCGCGTCTCGCAACCACAATTCTTTGCTCAAGCGGCAATCTATATTATACTTATAGCCATTGAATCTCATGACATTGTGCACACCGACATCCTCTATGACACTCATTTAGACGAGGTGCAACGTTGTTTGTTGATCATTTTTATAGTAAGGAATTGTGTTATACGGTGTGAAATGTCTCACCGCATAGTGTTTGACATTTATTTATTGAGAATTTTATTTTCTTACGGAGTAATAGAATGGCCATCTGCAAATATGGCACTGTGCATGAGCAGTTACTGCTTAAGAATATTTATGATCATTTTACATATTTGTACGGTACATACGCAATCGGACTCCTTGTACTTAAACTATTTTAGAGTGTGTTAACGTTGTGTAATGTTTTCCAATTTTTTTTTAAATATTTTATACACATGACAAATATTTTAAATAATATAAAAATTTACTGTTTTATTTTATTTTACATCTCAATTATTACAACAATAAACCCTGTGCATATTTTCCTACCAAAGATGTTTTTAATCTCTGAATTAAAAAAATGGCAATGCTATACTTAAAAAGTGTATGAATCTTTCTTCGTAATAGTTCCGGCCAAGAGCTATGTAAATATTGATACATTTTTACTAATTAATGCATGTAACATATTTATTATAATATAAATTTATGAAAATTATGAATGAACTAATATGGATCTACATGTGTATACTTTGTCGTATTATTTTAAGTTTCCTTACTGCTGTACTAAAAAGTAATATAAATTGTTTTAATGGTTATTTATTTTATCGTACTAAGATAGGTATTCTATTAAATTAATGGAATGTGTTAAATTTGTGTACATTAATAAAATATAAGTATTAATAATGTTTTTAACCCCTAGTTAATTTTAACATTTTATCAACTCCATATTTGCAGATGTACAATGTTTATCAGTTAGTGATGTTCAATAGACTAGTTTGAATAAAATTATTTACGTTGAAAATTTAACCCTTGTTTCTTTAAACCTCCTGTTTTGAGTAAAATAGATGAAATGAAAAATCCTTATTTATAAATCCCTCTCAAGTCTGAGATCCACCTTGAGATGTCGTTTTCAATCAGATATATAATTTATATTTAAAAATGCCCCTAAATGTCGCAATGGACGGATTAATATTTTAGTGGTCATAAAAATACGAAAAATTTAATATTAATTGTTACTAACTCGTTTCATATTAGATTAGAAACAGGCTTAAACTAATTAGATTTTTTTTTCTATTTGTAATATTTCATTTCCTCGAGTGGGAATCGAACCTACAACCAGTCGCGTTTACAGGCACACTTTAGGCTCCTGCGACATAATTAAAAACAAAAAATGGTTTTCGATACCGTATAAAAAGTTAGCAACGTTAGGTAGGACTCGGAACTTTATTTCCAAAAGGAGTTTTCCCACTTGTTTGAAGACTAATTGACGTATAGAAATATAATGGTAAGTAATAAAAAAATACAATAGTATTAAGATTTAATTTACATATTTACGGCATTGTTCGAAGTGATGTAACAGCACAAGACAACATAATAAATTACTTACTATATTTCTACTCAAATTAATTTAATCTAATACAAGTAATAGACAGCTAGAATATTTTTACAATTAAATTTAAAATATATATTTTCTTAAAAACTACCAAACACTACGCATCATCCTTGTTTTTATCACGTAACGAAACTGTTTTATAATATATTGCATCTTTATCAATGACTTGGGTGAAGCGCATCATATTTTGTTATTCATAATATTTATCTGTTCTAATATTAGATATAAGCTAAAGATTTTATTTGTTTGAACACGCTCATTGCAAGAACTACTAAATTACTATTTAAGAATTGAAACAATCTTTTTGTGTTGGATAATTATTTTTTACCGAAATTTGATTAATTACGATAATCACGGTACGTGTACAACTCTTGGTAATTTTCAGTAGAACAATGGTCCGGCCAAGTCATTAATAAAGTCACAACACGAAACCGCAGTATGCTTTCATATATCTTCAAAAATAAAAAACACACTTCACAGCATGTTGACTACTTAAGCCAAATGGGATATTTAAATAATCAAAAAAATGATTTATAAAAGAAATATCATAACGAACAAAATACAAAAAAATATATATGACAAATTAGCAAAAACTGGGAAACAATTTCCCAATACACCAATCGTGCTAAATCTAATCCCTAAACAGGCAAAAGGAAATGATTAGCTGATATGAAAGATGTTTTTTTTTTTTTCATTTACAGGAACATACTGTACTAACAACTATGAACATGAAATTTAGAATCATAAAATAAATTGTGTGTTGTGGTGGTGTGCCCATTTAGGGGTTAGATGGGTTATATACAATAATAACTGTAAAATCAAGTTCATGATATTTATTATCATTACAACATATAAGTACATTTATCAAAGTTCAATATTAACATTCTATTTTAATTTTCAGAGATCTAATTGTACTTTAATTTTTATAATATATTTACAATTAATTGAATTCACACTATTTATATTCGAATCATAAGTTTCAAGGAACATTTATATTGTGGGACAGTCGGTTAAACTTTTTTTTTTATATTCATTCTTTTTGATCACAAATAAATATAGGCAAAGGTGAATTATTATAAATTTTATAGTTCTTAGAAAAAATTTAATAATAGACACAATATGGATGACGTGTGAATTTTTATTTTTGTTATACATTTAACGAATAAAGAATAGCAATAGTACAATAAATATAGTAGATTATAATTATTCACCTTTATATGTACCATAGTTTACATTTTCTTAATCTATAATAACAAATATCGTCCAAATTTTCTTTGAACAAAGAAAAAAACTACTGATATTAATTAATATTATAAAATTAACTGATCACATGTACAACATCTGAAGCGAACTAAAGCTCTTTTTGAATGTTTATTTTCACTTTTGTTACTATCAAACCCACTATTATAAATACTTAAGCCTACAGATCACATGCTAATGCCAATAGATAAACATAAACTTAAAATAAACATCTAGCTGCTTAGACAGTAAATACTAGACTAAACATAAATTATGACTATTCTTAAAACTACATGTAGAGTTTTAGTAATGGTTTTCCAATTAACTGTATTGGTCGTTATATATTTATTTATATTTACTTTTCATAATAATTATAATAAGATCTTTGAATTTCTTCATTTTCACTCATTTTAAATAAACCTCCGTAATCGGAACAATCGAGTAACTAAATCACCTCCTATTTGTTTTTCTTTAAAAAAATAACTTTAAAGTCCAATTACTGTTGTTAATTTTTGGGTTAATTAAATCAGTAGTAGTACTAACATTACAAAAATATTGAACTTATTTATCTTAGGCCATATTGCATTAGTTATAAGCAAATAGTTTTATAATAATATGATTTAAACTTATTAATTTCATAGAAAATTTTAAATTCCAAATAGAGATATTATTTTTTTATGCATAACTTGCATGAATTTGAAGTGTAAAGTAAAGTACGAAGGTTGAGTCTTAAAGCGATGCATGAAAGTATGCATTTGAAGAAAGTTGAAAGTAAATATTTTTAAAAAAATATCCTGACTGTGCTAAATGCTTTTTTTTTTGTTTAATATTCAGTAGTAATTAATATAATTGCAGCCTAATTAATTTGCCTAATTGCAGTAGGTATCACATCAGTTTGTGCATAGGTTTATGGGTTATTGAAAAAATTGTTTAAATTATCATATATATAAATAAATTATTTATGATTTAAATCGTGTTTGTTCATAGCTTTAATATATCTATGGTCTAGAGGGTAATTTAAAATTTATGTTATAATTTAATTTCTGCTTTCTTTTTCATAATAACAAACCAACATATGTGACACACAATATATTATTAAAATTCATCTTAAAATTAATAAATTCATTTAATATTTATATTTATGGCAGGCTTACATCTCACAGCAGTCGCATATCTATTTTAGAATACGTTTAAAAATTGAATTACTAATTGTAGTGTTTGAGTATGGAAAGAAAATTTGGTTGATTTCTATAATATATTTCTATTCAATAATCCTTTGATTAAGTAATGTCCTCTTTAAAGTCATTAATATGATAAAATATAATATATATATTTTTTAAAATATGTAGGTATTTTTTTGTATTGGCGGACCATTTTCTGAAACAACACCTTGGTATTAATACAATAAATAATCTTTGGGACGTAAACCCGCCAAATATCTAGAATTTTGCATTTTAAATTCTAATCTAAGTGCTTTAATAATGTACATTGGCACTTAGAATAAAGAAGTAGATTAATAAAATATTATTTTAAATAAAGCAAACACTATACAAGTGATGATGATGAAACGTATAGGAGTTACACATTTTAAGTAAATTATGTATGTTTCGGCCATATCATAGGAATGACCATTTTGTGAAATTCACTCATTCCATGAACTCAACTGGATTTGACCACATATTTGAACCTTCAACGATTAACAATTTAGTCATTGATGTTTGGCCATATCGGAAAATAAGGTATCCTAGAATTTTTTCATAAAAAATCGAATATGTCGTGGACTAAACATTATATAACGGTCATTGTAATTTTAAAGTCGAGAAATCAGTTATATTAAAAAGTATTACTTACAATAAGTACTAATAATTCAGTATTTCCTATTCCTTTGATCTGTTCCATATGAGCTATCCAATAGATAATTAAGCATTTCACGAAACGCAAATATTTCATTAAATGCCCAAACATTTCATGAAATATTTAATTCTACGACATGACCTCGACATAAACACCCAATAACATTTATCTTACATTTAAAGCAGATCTGGAAAATCTACATAAAACAGTGACAATTTAATTAATTAATTCTTATTTGATTTAAAGAAAATATATCTCACACTTAACGCATACTAGCTACATGACATTAAAGAATTAAGAAATAAATTACGACTAAATAAACAACAGAAAAAATATTTTTAAAAAAATACGAAAGAACTTATGAAATAATTGCAAACATTGTTAATTTTGAAGTTTTATCACAATCAATCAAGCATCACAAATTTATGAATGAAGAAAAGAGCGATTAAATAAATGAATTATTTAACCTTATTACATGTACATTCTCTTGCTCTCTGTTCTTTATAATTTGAACTAATCTGACTAGTTAAATTTACCGCCGAATGTCACAGTTGGCAAATAGTGTCACAAGTGACATTTCCAGCTGAATTTCACAATTGACAATAGATCATAATATAAAAAAGGATTAAAAAGGGACAACCTAAGACCGGGGTGCAAAATAACTTTGATTAACTGTACTACCACAACAAAACCTTTTTTAATAAGTATATATATATGATACATAATATAAGCATATATTACGATAACTATAAGCATATATATATAGCTTTGTAAAATATTACTTACGACTAACCCACTAAGTTTTGTATATATTGTAAATACTCGTATTTATAGGTTCGTTATAGGTGAAGACAGTATTTTAACTGTTTTTAACATCGACTCTCCTGTTGTGTAACAACTCTTTATGCCGCACAAGCTCCTCATGTATACCCCATACAATTGGCGAAGTGATTGGTGCACAGCTGGCACGCTCGGAGCGCCATAACCAAATAACAGAACAGATATTTTAGATCCAACTGCATTTATTTACTTCGCTATGAGAATATAGTTCCGTTTTTGTGGGGTCGTGTGAATATGATCTCTTCGTCGTCCGCGTTGACACTCTCGGCGGTGGTGAGCGCGACGGTGTCGCTGTGCACCACGTGCGGGGACTCGTTGAACTCGTCTAACTCTTCGAGTCCCGCTGAAACACATGCCACCTTTGTAAAATATTTAAAAAGACGATTGGTCGACACCAATCGTCTGACACGACTACAAGATTTCTTTGATTTCTGCTGGTCTACAAGAACAAGTTAATAAAAGTAATTTAAAATAATTATTCCCCCGAATGGGAATTGAAACCACAACCTGTAAACACAAATAAAAACAGAATTGAACCAACAGCCGTTGCACTTACAGTCACAGGTTCAGGACTTACGCGAATAAAACCGTGCAGTGCAGCTAGTTTATAATATAGTTTATAAGAAAGAAATAAAAATAATACCTGTGTAATCAGAGGGTGCTAGTAATAAGTACTGTTCAGAACGTGTTGGCCACAACAAATGAGCCATCACGATGAACGCCATGCAGTCTGCTGAATAAGTTATACCTAAAAAAATATACAACTTATTAATTTATCACAAAAATTGCTTTTGTTTTTGTATTTTCTGTATGACTTTTTAGCTTTACGCTGTATCCCGCATTTAGCAGGATAGGAAGAGGGAATGTAGTGTTAGGACACTCCGCTCCCCACTTTCCGTCTAATTTTAGAGGCATTGCGTGGTGAGTGGTGGAACTCAACGCCGCGACACCAGAGCGAAGAAATGAAAATATAAATGTATATAAATATTTCATTTCCTCGAATGGGGATCGAACCCCCAACCAGTCGTGTTTACAGGCACACTTTGGGCACCTGCGCCACGACTGGTCTCTATATTATACTATTGTAATTAAATTATTTTAAAAAAATACCTGAGTGCATAAACTAAACTAAGCTTAAATATTACTTAATATGTAATACTTTTACTACTATTTATTAGTACTACAATTAATATTTACATTTGTAATTTGTTCCAATAACATAAAACATTAATATAAAAGCAACTACTGACCTAAAATAAACTTGAATTTCCATAGAGGGCTAATTCCCAGAGCTATTAGCGCAATTATCGGTAAGTACACAAACCAAACAAGGCTTGAGGCACCAAAATGTAGTAAAAAATTCAATTTTGGCATATTGTGCTCGTACATCATAGTGTTGCGTAGTTCCAGTACGAACCAAATCATAATGGCCACGCGCAATGACAGTATTAACCAACCTGGCCAAGTTTGATATTCGTCGATTTCTTCAATTATATCAACTTCAGTCTGAAAATAATAAAAAAATACATTAATAAGTAAAATGGAAAGCAGTATCACGCTTTTTCCTGCTAAGGAATTAGACAGAGGGAATCTAGTGTTAAAACACTTCATTCAAATCATCATGTTCATTGGAACCAAACGTCGCGTTTTGTCCTAACAGAGCAGAACAAAGTAAATACTAAATAGTTCATTATTTAATTGAAGATCGATCCCACAATCACCACTCATTTACAGTTAGACATTGTTCCCTACGAATTTTATTATTAATTTGCCTTTGAATTTTAGCAGGATAATTTTCACCTATTATTAGGTACATGAAAAACAACTTACTGTATTCCATACATATAATAGTATATGTACTACTCCATAAACTATCCATACTCCAAACACAAGAGGTTTATAAGTCAGTTCGAGTCTTGTTACTGCCCAACCTTTTGCCAACAGTAAAAGAAGGAGCATGAATAATGTCTGAAACATGTATATAAATATTTTAAATTTAATATAAAATTAATCAGTAAAAGGTTTTTATTAGCTTCATGCTGTGTCCCTCATATAGCAAGGTAGAAGCGAGGGAACCTAATGTTAAGACACTGCAATATCTTTAATACAGCTAAATTTACGATACATTGCATGTTGGATATTGGAACTCAATGAAGAATTTTACGCAAGGCGAAGAAGAACATTAAAATAATTCATTCCCTCAAGTGGGAATCGAAATCATCAGCAAATCGCAGCTCTGTGGTACTGCTTTCCGGCAGCATCAATATACATGTGATGTATAGGTATACAAAACATTAAATAAACGGAAAATAAAATTATTAATCACTATCTCTTTATTTTACAAAACATGAATTGTTATGACAGGCTTTTCTTTTCGCCTGGCCAAGTTGACTAGTACTAAGGAAGATTGTGGTCTGCAACCACAGTTGCAGATCACAATACTGACCTCCCACCATTTGGCCCAGGCAAAACTTATTCAGTCTCTGACATCCCTGTTTATTATTCCCTGTATGCCTCTATCAAAGTTCTGAAGGCAAAATGGGCATCCATAACGCTCAACTCTGACAAAAATTAATCATGTGTTCAAAAAGCCTCATAGTATGGCTCATATTATTAATGCCTCCTTGTAAATAGATGTAATAAAGCTAATTCATTAAATGTTACATCTGTTATACAAATATAAAGAAGTAGAAAGTTCATTAATAAATTGTGACTTACTCTGCTCATAATGTCAAGTATGTCACCAGCTACAGCTAAGCCAGCAAATCCCACACCATCAGCAGCATATTTCACAGCATGAACAACATTAAAACAAAGTGCCACAAACTCCAGTATAAGACTGAATGTGAATAATTTTGTAACTGGATGTCTTTGTGTCCTAAAATAAAAGAAGTTTTTATAGTCTCCATTATGGTATTCTTTTTCATTTTATGCAGTATGCACATAGATAACATTTTGGTTTGTTTAAGTTATATTTGGGACTGTTAAAACTAAATTAAATTTATTTTATAAAATAAAACCTTTACTAGATAGACACTGACACAATAAATATACAACTAAACATAATAATGTTATTTTCTAGTCTTTATTTTTTGTTTTAGATTTTCTCAATACCCATATAATATTACTTTTGATGTCTGTATTTGTTTGCAACTTTTATAAAATGATAGAGTAAGGTAATGGCTGATAATGTGTTACTTTTTTGTAATATTGAGAAACTAAGGATGGAATGGTTTCTCTATTATTAATCTAATTTTGTCTTCAATTTGTTTTTGTTTAATGTTTGTTTTAAAAGTAAATAAAAATGTGCAAGAAAAAGCAAAACATGGGCAAGTACAAATATGAATATTTGTTACATCTCTAGTCCACACAAGCATGGGGTTCTTTTAAGTCTGATCTTAAAGCAAAGTTAATTTATTAAGTAATTACTTACCTCACTGCATAAATTTGTACAGGAAGCATAATAATATAGCACAGCCAAAACATCAAATACAATTCTAATGTGTTTTGTCTATCAAAAGAGAATTGATATAACATTGAATTATAAAAAGAAATGTTTGGACTTCCATTAACAAGCCAGAAATCATATTGTATAGATTGTGAATTGCTTGTTAATGTTTTATTGTCTGTAGATGGAGCTCCAGTGTAGTGATGCCAAGTACAAGATTCTTCATCCAAATAGCATGACACTATTGATACATACCAAAATCTTAAAATAAAAAATACATATTATTAGTTTTTACAAATATTATCATACAGGAAAGTTTATTATCACAAAATGTATTATTATCTATTCAATACACAAATGAATGAAACTTTTAAATATTGTAGGGTTTTAAATAAGGATGGAAGTATATGTTTTACCTTGGTTGACCACTGTTTTTTATAACATATGTAAATTGATTATTTTTAATTACATTCCAGGGAGAATCTTCATCTATGCAGAGCTCCCCTTGCTTACAAGGAATTCTTCTAAATAAATCCTGCCCATTGGCATTACATTTTGGATGGTATGCTGAACCATTCAACTGTTGAAACATTACTTGACAAGCTATTTCTTTATCCACAATATCACGACTTTTATAGTAATGTAAAAAATGTTGTCTATCTAAAACTGCAAATGTCACAGGATATTTAAACATATCCTTCGAAGTTAGGTTACCAAAAATGTAACCATATGTTTCCTTCTGAAAATGAATATCTGTTTTTTGGAATCCAAATTTAACTAAAAACTTAAAAAAATCGCTTGTCGAAAATTCTCCTTTTATTCGGGTCGCTGATGCACCAAATATAATACAGGATAATAACAAAATTATAAGTTTACACATTTCGACGTTAAGATATAACGAGCAATATTAATATTTATTATACATCGGTTGTTTTAATTTTTACTAAAAATTGGTAAGTAGTTTCCTTCATTCTTAAATGATCATATTATATTCGCTCTTTAACATTTTTGTATTAATAACAATACAATGCACCAATAATAAAACATCGACAACGACAAGCGAATGAGGTGTTGTCAATTGTCATCTTGTAATTGTCCACAGAGTAGGGTACGAACAGACAAAATAAAGACAGACCAAAATAAAACAGAAAATATAGAAAACAATATTTATGTACCGAATATGTATCAGGTTTATAAGATATAGATTTATAAAAATTACAAAATCATACATTTTTCGTTATAAATTCGAGGCTTATACCAATTTATATCAAATGTAGTTAAAGTAGGGTATGGATATAATGCATATTTATAAAGTAATTTTAACAAAATTAATAATACTTTGATTAGATCTGTTCATTGTAACTTTGTTTTCATTACAAATCTAAAAGTAGTTGCATTTTGTATTGTATTTTGCTGTTTCTAAGGTTTTTTGAATTCCATTTGCTGTTTTTTCCACTCCTGAGGTTGGCAACTCTGGCCATCAGTGTCTATGTCCACAATTTCACAAAGTAACAACAGTTTCTCAATAGTCAATCCATCAATTCAATTGACAATTTGCACCTTCTAAAGTAATGGCTTAGATTAGATTTGTATATGTTATAAAAAGAGATATAAATAAGTGTCGTTTGATTATACATATTTTTTGTAGTTTATTATTAGCATAACTATTTAATAATGATGAAGTCCATATATTCATTGTGAAGATGTTCATTCAATTCAAGAATCATCTCTATTGCTTGCTTACCAGTATTAGCAATTGGCAGTACTTGCTTGTCAGCCATAGCAACCACTGATATGTCTAACAAGCCTTTTCTTTTGTGAGGACGGAGTTAAAACTCACAAAATAATAGTAAAAACAAATAACTTTTTGTCTTAAACCATAATGGATCATTGATAACATGACAAAATACTATTCGTACGGTGTTCTTTCTCTGTAACCTCAATCAAGCGGAAGTGACAAGAACTTGCTGATTGTAGCGGATTTAAGTATTATATCCAATTTATAATATTGCTACTGGTTTTAATAGATTGTGTTTCATGTTGTTACCTAGTTATTATTCCAATATAATGGTGGAAAAAGGTGCACCACAACAACCCGCGGATGATAGTTTAGAAAATGCCGAATGGTACTGGGGCGATATTACTCGGTAAGATTGTATCTATCGTTATTTTTTTATTTAATGAATATTAACATATAATTAAATAATTATCGTACATATTATTATTTAAATGATTATTCATACAAAGTTGCTAAGCAAGCAACTATGTAAAATTAAATAAAAGTTCTAAATGTTTATTATTATATTGAGGTATAAAAAGTTTGTATAATATTGTTAGACAATATGTATTTCTTGTTTTCATATTTCATTGCTTACATTTAATAACATGCTCAATACAATAATAAAATATAAATAAATATTTAGTAACTAAATATTTAACAAAGCTACACAAATTATGATATCACTTATTTCTTAGAATATCTCATGCAAATAATCATTTTTATAAAATTAATTCATGTACATAAAATGTATTTATGTTAAATAAAATTTTCAAGTTTTTCAAAGCAATATTATGCAGAGAAAAAATAATGTTAAGACACTTTATTCTAACTCACCACCCAATTTTCAAACATTGTGTGTTAAGTGCCAGAAGTCAACACCACCCTATGTCTTCCAGAGCAGGGAAATGAAAATAATTTAAATATAATCATTCCCTGAGAGGAGATTGAGCCCATAACCATTACATTTACAGTCAAATGCTCTCCAACTACTTATTGTGTAGTTGGTTGGGTAATATTTCCATTTATTGAAAAATGCTATCTTTATGTAAATATAGAGTATCATATTGTTGAGTTCTGCCATTTAACACACAATGCCTCCAGAATTAGGCAGAAAGTGGGGAATGGAGTGTCTTAACATTAGGTTCCCTCTGCCTACCCTGCTGTGTGTGGGATACAGCGTGAAGTTGATAGCATATATAAGATCTATAAGAAATTATTTTCATTACAATGGTAACAAAAAAAATTATAGTTATAGCTTTCAACATTCAATGACTTGAAAATTGAGTGGAAATTTGGGAACCGAATGCAACAACTACCACTAGATTCCCTTTATCTAAAATGCTATATGAGATACAGCATTAAGTATAAATAAATATAAATATGACTTATAATTATTAACAAATTTTTAAAATATTTTACAGAGAGGAAGTCAATGAGAAATTACTGGATACATGTGATGGTACTTTTCTTGTACGTAATGCCTCAAATAAAGATACAGGATTCACATTAACTGTAAGAAAAGGTGGTACAAATAAATTAATAAAAATTTATCATCAAGATGGCCATTATGGTTTCTGTGAACCATATGAGTTTGACTCTATTGTGGCACTTATAAATTACTACACAGAATATTCACTTGCACAATGTAACAGCAGCTTGGATATTAAGCTCATGTACCCATTATCTCGAAATCAAGATAGTGATAGTGGGGAAAATATAAATGATGAAACATTAGAAACACGTTATAAAGAAATCCATAAAGAATTTGTATTAAAAACTCGAGATTATGACGAACGCTCTGACAAATACATGAGGCTACGAGAGGAAGTTAAATTCAAAAGGCAAGCTTTAGATGCTTTTAAAGAAACTCTTAAAGCTTGTGAAGATCATTTGAAATTACAAGAGAAAATGCAATCTGAGGCTCAACCACACGAAAGAAATGATTTAATAGAGAATAATAGGCACCTTATAACAAGAGTCAACAGTCTAAGACAGGCCAGATTAAGATTAAACAATATTCTCAAGGACACAGTTGATTCAAATCTGCTTCTTGAGAGAGAAATAACAAAATTAAAATCTGATATTATTAATTTGTATAAGATAAAAGACCGATACAAAGTGTAAGTTCTAGTTTTTAAAATAAATTATATAACTAATAAAATAAAATGATTCTATAATTAATGGTCCAGCAGCACAATTTGTGACTGTAAATGCCATGGTTGTGGGTTTGAGTCCCACTGTGAGAACTGAATAATTTTCATACTTCTATAGGGCCAACACAAAGCGCGACGTTAAGTCGCATTCCATGCGAGTTAGAAATAAAAAAAAAACAGATGGTTACAAAATTGTCATTGACTTGTCAAACTATCATACAAAATCTATATATAACAGAGCTGATGTCACAATAATTTAATACTATTTAATATTAATGTACTTTTAATCACTACCTTTCCTTTTTAACCAATTTCTTCTAATTTATTATGATTTTTTTATGATAATGACAACAGTATTAGTAAATTATTAGTGAACCAACGTCTGACTATAACGCAACGGTTGTGATGTCGATCTCTACTCGGGGGAGTGAATTATTTTCATTTCCCTGCTTAAGCAAACAAAGTGCTGCATTAAGTTTTGCTACTCGAAACACAATGTATTCAAAATTGGAAAATAGAGTATCTTAACACTGCTCATATGTTTTTATAGATGGTTACAAAAACGAGGTAAAGCCGAGGAGTATTTACACGCATTAGAAGACGACAACATACATAAACTTGAAGAGCTATATGCACATCGTGAAATGATTACTTGGATGGTAGAAAATTGCACGCGTGAAATGGCCGAAAGGATGTTAGAAGGGAAACCCCAAGGCACATTCCTAATACGACCCAATTCAACTGGTCAACTTGCATTGTCAATATGTTGTAATAATATGGTATATCACTGCATAATTTTTAAATCCGAAAGGGGTTATGGTTTTGCTGAACCTTATAATATTTACAAGTAAGTAATAGATATAACATATAGAGACCTATGTCCAGCAGTGGACCCGAAAAGGCTGATTTGATTGATTGAATAGATATAATATATTAAAACTTAATTTTAACCATATAATTTTTCCTCTATAGCAGGACAGTCAAGGAGAACCTAACCTAATACCTTTCGTTTACTGCTTTCTATCTAGATTTCAAACATTGTGTTTTGACCAAATCAATATGTCACTTCCTTGAGTGGAGATTGAACCCACAAACATTTGGATTACAGTCATACTTTGTGCCCCTGTGCCACAATGGCCTCTAATTATCTTAAAAAAGTATGAGAGTATCAGGGGATTCCAAGTAGAGTAATTTTGATAAATTATATATCATATACTATCATATACACCACTGCATATATTTGTATAAAATGAAAATTTTAATGCATTTCTTTTTATTGTAGAACATTGAACGAACTTGTGCTACATTATGCTACTAACTCTTTAGAGGAACACAATGAACAGCTAAGGACAGCCTTGAAGTATCCTGTAAATGCACACTTTGTGAAACCTGATAAAAAAGTACATGAAACACAAACAGATCTGAGCCAACATGAAACACAGCTTCATTACCAGCGGAGAAGACAACGTCACCCACTGCCATAGTGAACCAGTGAACATAGCATGGCCTAAATCTCTGCTAGTCATTTTGTGAGTAAAAAGACTAGTTATCGTCACTATGGATGGAAAATATGTTGTGTACTGATGAGAATCACTGATATTGTGAATACTTTTTGCTTAAAAGGGGCCCTTCCATAAATATAACGTCACACGACTTTCATGGCTTTTTGAGTCCTCCCATGTCGTCACTGCTAACCACCTAACCTACCTCATCATACATATAGTGTGATGTTAAATATTTTGTAACTAGCTACCTAAACATGGCTTTGCCCACTTAAACTTTGCTTTTTATTCAAAATAGTGATGCACCAATTTGCACCAAACTTTTTGAGGGCACTTTTATACATACTGTGAACCTACCAAAATTTATGTCTATTATGTTAGCTATCTATGATTTAAGTTCACGTGTGGGTTACAGTGTGAAGCTAAAAAGCTATCTCATACTCACAATGAGTATGTCCATGCACATAACAAACTTGTTAAGAGATGTCTGTTATCATATTTATAATCTTATAACCTTTCAACCTTTAACCGTATTATACAGCTAAACAGTATAAAAAAACACGGCTAACAATGCCTTAAAATATTAAAATGAGTAACTCACTGTAAGGAATAAATGTGGCCCGTACCTATTTCATATATTAAGCAATACAGATACAATATATTAAAAAAACAATTAATTAGAAACCAGTGCAGCTTTCCCATACTTACCCTGCTAAATCCTTTAGCATAATAATAATTTCATATTATATTTTGATATGTAATGTAGAAGAATTCCTCCCCGCCTATTGTCACACAATGTTCGCACTTCGTCGACCCGCTTCCTCCCTCGCTCCTAAGTAAAGACGTAATTTATGGATGACCCCAAAGCAATGTATGAGTATGCAGATTTTGAATTCCGTATAAGGTTATCAACCTCAATTATATGGATATAATATTAATAAGAGATAAGTTTAGGATGCTATGTTGATGCATCTTTTGTAATGTGATATTTTTTGATAATTACTTAATGTGATGAAATATTTGTACTGTACATTTCATCTGTGCGCATGTTTAAGGTGTGGATGTTACTTTCATAGTTGTTTCATGTTATACAGTGAAAATTGTCATATAGTAACATTGCATTTTGATTATTAATTTTGTAAATTTAAAGTATGCAAGTATGGGTTGAATGTACAAATGTATTAACTTTAACATTGTTGATTTCTCTTACATATTGTGTTATACACAATTTTTTATATTATTAATTTATATCTTAAATTAAGATCTTCAGTAAATATGTTTTGAGTGATAATTTATATAATGTATACTATATTTGTTTTAATCATTGTATGAATAAAATTATGCCAAACATAATTTATAGTTAATATTAATTTACATAATAATTTTATGTATATGCCAGACAAATGTCAAATACAATTTGCACAATTGCACATGTCCAATATATATATATATAAATACATAACCATATATAATTTACTAAATGATAAAAGTATAGGTTTACATATTATATCTTTATATTTAAACATGAATCAAAAATATTGTGTCTTTTTACGAAAATTGTGTGTATGTAGAGTATGATATTTGGCACAGTTATAGTTCATATAAAGAAGGAATGTGCAGAATGCCATTAATTTTTTTAATTAATGCATAAAAATACATTTAGTTAAAGAAAAAATACATGTAACACTCACTACTATTTGTTTGACAATATACAAATTTATATAAAGTGCTATTTGCTAAGGCAACATAAAATAAAAAAAATATACCATAAAAAAAAATATATATATATTTTTACAACATATATCTTAAAATCAAAATCAAGACAAACATTTAAATTATAACAAGGTGAACTAGCTATATCAAAATGTTTGAATAAATTACCTTGGTATACTTAAAAGCAATAATATATATAAATTTATAAGTGTAATCTTGTATGTGGCCTAAATTCAAATTTATGACACGTTTTTTGGAAATGAATATTTCTTGACATGTGATTTTAGGATGGTCATGGAAAAGCTTCATTTATTTTTTATAAATTAAGTATTAATAACATTAAACATTTATTTTACACTGAATTTCACATACAATTAAACTGAAATCTAGTTTCAATAAAGTGATAAAAGTATGTTGGTGAATAATTTTGAGCCATACAGCTATTTTTAATGGATGCCATATTATTCAGCCTCTTATCTTATCAGCACATGTATACATTTAAATATAAATATAATAAATTGTAGTAGTTTAAAAGATGATTGAGTTAATGCACAATAAGTGGTTATTTTTTACACACACTATTATTTTGTATTAAATATAAATTTATACAAATGTAATATGTATAAAATTACATTTGTATAAAACATTTCCAATAGCTGTAAACGTCATACATTGAATGTATAATTTTACAAAAAAATAAATACTTTTTATTACTATATATCAAATCTCATCTACCATTTATTTATATTTATTAGAATATTTTATTTACCAAATAGTTTTGGTATGTAAATATAGAAATATATTATATGGTTAATATTAGGGTAATCAAAACAATGATTGTTTTATATAAAATTTAAAAACATTGCTTTAATGTATTTCATATAAGATATAAAAATGTGTAAGTTACAGATTATTTAAGCGAGATTATTAAATTGGAGTTATTTTTATATTTACGTCTGTAAGTATTATTACATTTTGTATGTATATCTGTTAAAAATATATTATTAATTTGATATGTGTATCAGAATGATTGTAATTTTGTAGACATAGATAATCTACTTGATCTCAATGGTAAATTAGTTAACAAAAATTGTATAAATTCAAAGAAATGTTTTATTAATGCAGTAAACCCCAAAACTAGAATTATATACCTTTAAGAAACTCACAACAAAAATTAAAGTAGCCATTTTTATATGTAATTTAAAATGTGTTGAATAAACAATTTATCAGTAGCTTCTAATATTTATTTACGCTCCTATTTGTGACTGGAATTTTTTCCGAAAATTTTGCCCAAAAAAGCGAAATTTTCAAAAATAAAAAACAATCTTAGTGCAGGTACACACGTGTGACTGCGAATGTAACATTTTGTTCCCATTTGAGAAAATGAAATATTTTCATTTCTTTGCTCTAACTGTCGACTTCCAGGTTCCAAAAGAATTTACTTTTCAATATACGTATAGATTATTTTTTTCTGATGATATTATTTTTAGAAAACGAAAGTAATACAGATTAGTAAATTAATAATTATGTAGTTCCAGCGGGCGAAGTTGCTAACGGGTTGCTGGTGCTTAAATAAAATTATTATGTTGCTGTTGACTCACACTCAATTAATTGTAAGACACGACACACTCAACAATGATGATAGTTTGTTATAAAATAGAATAGTATATTATAAAAAAATATTCGATTCAAGTTTGATAAGTCTTTTATTTGTATTATAATACTGTACAATTAGGTTTCTAGGTGTACTTATAAACCTTTCCATCGATATATTTTTATAAAAAGATACTTAATGCTAGCAACATTTTTCTGACCGGTCGATGCGCACCAAAATCCAAGTGGCTTGCTTGCTCTTGCCGCCATTTTGTTTCGCATCCGGCTTCGGTGTTTGGTGACGCTTGTGTTTAAAGTTATTGTTACTTGTTAATAAAAGTAATATATTAATTACTTTGGTAGTTACAGTTCCCTTATTCATTGACATATAGAATTAAGACAAATGGTGTAATATCTACTAAAAAATACCGAATTCATAATGTAAGTTTCGATATTTTTCTAACCAACGTGTGTTAACCTGTGTGTTTTTATAATACCGAATATACTAAATTATCTTTCTTTTTATAGCTAACATGTCGCGTTACGGAGACTGTAAGATTTACGTGGGTGATCTCGGTAACAATGCTAGCAAGCCTGAATTAGAAGATGCATTTTCTTATTACGGGCCTCTGAGAAATGTTTGGGTAGCTAGAAATCCTCCTGGTTTTGCTTTCGTTGAATTCGAAGATCCTCGTGACGCTGAAGATGCCGTAAGTATCTATAAATAATTTCCATTTTCTACAAAATTTATGTATAGACATAATATTAAATTTGTGTATCAGATACGGGGCTTAGATGGGCGAACAATATGCGGCCGTCGGGCTCGGGTTGAAATGTCCAACGGAGGCCGTGGTTACGGTGGACGTGGACCACCGCCCCGTTCTCGGCTCCCACCTCGGCCTTACGACGACCGTTGCTACGATTGTGGTGATCGTGGGCACTATGCGAGAGACTGTACACGTCGCCGTCGTCGAAGGTGAAAAAATAACACATATTCACTCAATATATAAATATTTTGCTGGTATGGAATCTTTTAGAGAAAATTATTGATCTCTATAATTTTCACACAGTTTTACACTAAATAGGTAAAAAAATATATAAGGTATGTTTTGTAAAAGAAGGGTAACTCAAGATAAAGATTCCATTCCATGGTTTTCAATGAACGTAAACCAATGATAACTATGTTATAGGTTATCATTGGCCTGTGCGCCGAGAATGAACTCTTCAGTGTCTGCACTTCTTGTAGTCTGCGCTACGTAGATTTCACTTCGCGCCGTGTACTTCAATAATGTTGGCAGCATCTGTAACGTCTGAACAACGTAACAACCTACGTGCACACTTCGCTTAACGACAAGTACATTGAGTGTAGCATTCGTTCTGCGCGTCGCGCCGCGTCACGTCACGTCTATTGTAATCACTGCGTGCACTCAGTGAGTTACACATTATTATCCCATATTTCTGTTCAAGACAAAGCAGACTGGATATTTTTAAGTTTTGAAATATAAGAGTGAATTAGATACTTACATGACACAAAAACTTACTTTATACGGTCAGACACAGAAGAGACACACAAATTAAATTACAATCATACCTTTAAAAATAATATTTTAAATATCTTCATTTCAAATAAGGCTTATATAAATGAATGACAGCGCATCATCACTTATCTGAATTTGATTCTTAAAATTTCGGTATGTTGGTTTAGTATGTTAACATAGGTGATTCCTAACAAAGGAAATTTACATCATTCACTAAAATAAGAAAGCCAAATAGAGGTTCAAACTTATCATTATTAACATATTAATATATAAAATATTTTGAACTCTCATTCCACACTAAGAATAGAAAAATGTTTTTAGAAAACATACAAATTTTAATGTAACCTATCTTGAATTTCATACCTTTTGGAAATAGTTTGATTCCCTTTATGTTGAAATTTTTATAAGTTTACTAAAAATAGTTTAGAAGATAGAAATATGAGATTTAAAATTCAATTAAACCCTTGTGTATTGTCGTAAATTTATTGTCGTATTGCCTATAGAATAGGTTATTTATTGAGATTAGAAAATATCTCTTAGGAAAAATCAAAAGCCACGCAGGCAATGTCATGAGTGATATTATTATATATAGGATAGCTAGTGCTACATATGTTATTGCTTAAGAATACTTTGATGTTATTTTTTTGCTTACATTATTTTTTCAGATACTGACAAAATATTCTATATAAAACAGAAACAATGTTTCGTTTTATATATAAAAGTTTTTAAATTAATATTGTTATTCAATTAAAATGTATAAATGTTTTCAGCCGATCGAGGTCCCGTCGTCGCACACGTTCTCGCTCTCCGAGATCCGGATCCCGCTCAAGAAGCCGCTCCCGCTCTCGATCTCGCTCCAAGGGAAGATCTATGTCCCGTTCGAGATCACGTTCTCCTTCTAAAGAATCCAAGAAGTCCAATTAAAAGTCCACATAGTTAACTAGAATATAAATTCCATATGTTTTATTATTATTATAATATTAAAATAGTTATGACAGAAGTCTCATACTATCCATCAAGAGAGGCCATATATCATTCCTATGCTACGACTGTAAGATACAAAAAAGTATTTGTTCTTTGTTCATCAATATACTGACAATGAAAATTAAAATGTTTCATGCGAATTTTTTACAGTATTTTATTTATAGACTATTGCAAACAAACCCTATTACCTGATGATACCATCTACACCATTCCCAAAACATGTAAACCTGAAAAATAATACTGATTATTTAATTTAGTAACCGTAATTTAGTAGTGAGCTTGTGGCGTTTCGAGCGTGCCCGTCGAACATTAAAAACAACAACAACAGTAGGTTATCTGCCTGTCTTGCTCTGTGCGGGATGCAGCGTGAAGCTAAAAAAAAAAGTTTATTGGAATGAAACAATTTTCGTTCCAAATGATGAATCGTGCACAAAATTTATATAATATTAAAAACTATTAAATTAATTGAAAGCTAGTTCTATCGTATGTTACCGAATTCAAATATCTACAGCCAAATTTTATAAAGAAAATGTGTATTCTCTTTTTAATTAAATATATTGTCAACATATCTCAGAGTTGTTTTATCACAAAAATATAATATATAAATAACTTTAAGAATATATATTACTGATTTGTCCTTTACATTTTATATTCGTAATAAAACAGTTTTAAGACATATTATGTATGTCGATAATAGTGGTAGACGGGCAACATTTATCCAATAAAAAAATTAAAAAGCAATGTTCAGCGGACGGACGTCGTTTCGACTTTTGTATCCCGTCATGCAATAATTTTTCATTCATGATTACCTTGGTAAAAAGTTTTAGATGGTGTCGCCGTCGTGAACACTAGTTAGATTTTAGTTAAAAATGATATATTAGTGTATGATTTCGTATAGTTCAAGTTATAGTTCTTAATAGGTCTGTGACAAGTACGGTAATGGTGGCCATGTCATGAAAATCCCCACAGCCATGGATGATAGCTCCGTATCTCATCATAACGGAGGGCAAGTGGGATCTCAGATAGGAGTTAGTGTAAATAACAAACAAAATGAAGAATCTAGTCAAAGTGTCCAGTATTCAATACCGGGCGTTTTGCATTTTATCCAACACGAATGGGCGAGATTCGAACTCGAGAGATCACAATGGGAGGTGGACAGAGCAGAATTTGAGGTAAGATTTTTTTGTAATTGACAATTTTTTAAAATATTGTTAATACATTTCGTGATGTCTCATAGATTTTTCATAAATCTAGCCTAACTCTTTGAAATACTTGCTACTTTTGTTTTATGCTAATCTGTCTTAATAGTCTATTAAATTACAAAAACTATTCATGATTTATTTATGAATAAATAAGAGCAAATTGAAAAAATGTTTTTAAGTTATTTCTGGATGCTGTTGTTTTCCTATTTCTGATATACATTAGAATTGGTGTGTTAACATCCTTTTTCCCTTTATTATGTTACTGATAATTTAATTTGTATATGTGCAATATTAAGTTGAATATTTGGTATTTTTACATTTTTTATCTAAATTTTCACATGGTTAATGTGTCTCTCTTCATCAAAGTCAGTGCTGTGTGTGTTGCAATGATAGATTTCAGTACTATAATTAATCAATATATAAACAAAACTAAAATATAGAAATCAATGGAGTACAAGAATTTAAAGTAAAATCTACCAATAAATCAATGCAGGGCTTATTTAAAAAATCAATTTTAGATCTGTGATTATGATAGATTTGTTAAAACCAATCTTCATCTTAAAATAAGCATTTGTATCATAAATAACCAGATAGTGATGTATGTGTATGCAAAAGTTGTTTTTAGTTGTTAAATCTAAGAAAGGTGTTTTTAATTGTTTGTTACAATTTTTTTTTCTAATTATTACACAATTAATTAATAGGCAAAAATAGCTTTCCTCCAAGGGGAGAGAAAGGGTCAAGAAAATCTAAAAAATGATCTGGTGAGGCGGATTAAAATGCTGGAATATGCATTGAAACAAGAAAGAGCAAAATTTCATAAGCTTAAGTATGGTGTAGAACTACAGCAGGGTGATATGCGCCCCCCTCCTGATGAACCACCACAAGAGCCAGAGCCAGCTGAACGAGCTCAATGGAAACAGGGCCGCCAACTTATAAAGCAATATTTGCAGGTATAGATAAAATTTTCATTGCATGTCATAGATAGGGAGGTGTGACTGGTAATGCAAAAATTGCGGCACATTGAAGAGATGAATTGAGCCAGTTAACATACAATATTTCCAAAATGAGAATGAACTGAAAAATGTAGTGTGAAGATCATCTGACTTTATTTTAATTAAAATTTAATTTAGTATGATAGTGAGACTTTATATAAGAAGAAATAACATATTTTTTTGCTTTCAACAGGAAATAGGCTACACAGATACTATACTTGATGTGCGTTCAAATAAAGTAAGAACTCTACTGGGATTAAATAATGATGAACAAGGTGATGACTCTAATTATAGGAATTGTGAAAAACAACAGCACTATTCTATGAATACTGCTTTAAGTCGCAAGATGTATGATTATGGTATGTTAATTTATTTCAATTATACAACCAAATTTTTTATTCATGCCGTATCCTGCATGCAGCAGGGTAGATAGAGGGAACCTTTTGTTAAGACATTATTGCCCACCTTCTTTCCAGCTTTTGAGACATTGCATGTTGTTTTTCATTGTTCTCTTGTTGAACAAGTGAATCAGAATGTGGAAATGGAATTAATTAATTCTCCTCAGTGGGGCATTGAACCCAGAACCATTACTTTCCAGTCAGAAGTAGTGCTGCTGTACAACAACCACCTCCATTCTTAATTTTTTTTGCTAATAATTGAGAATTATATAGGTTATTAATATATTAATGTAGAATATATATTTATGTATGAGTAGTATGTAAAAATGTATGCAACTTGACAATGAAAAACATTTATTTCTTCTTCAATGTGATAAAAACACTTAGTTGAACAAGTATGTAAAAAACCCACCATTTATCTATTTATTTTTTACTAGCGGAATTCTAATAAACCATGAAACATGTGTTCAATGAAATATTTTTAAGTCTTAATTTCAAATTTTATAAAAATTGGTGGTGATTTAAAGATTTTTCCATACTAACTTTCAACCCCTTATTTGCACTCTTAGGGGGTAAATTCTAAAAAACCGTAAAAAACGTGTTTAATTAAAAATTTTTAAGAATCTGAATTTACCATTTCATAAAAATTGGTGCCAATTTAATTTTTTTTCCATACAAACTTTCAACCCCTATTTCACTTGTTTAGGGTTAAAACTTGTCATAATCCCTTCTTAGTGGATGTCCAGAATACGAAAGTAAACATCTGTCCAAATTCCACGTTTCTACGCACAGCGGTTACGGCTGTGCGTGCGTCTTACCTCTGTCAATGAGGACAAGTCCTTTTATATATATAGATTATATTAATTACATAATATTTTAATGTCATATATTATATGGAAATATGCAGTTTATTTATATACTTTGTTTACAGTATTTATTACTTTGTTTTACAGTATAGAAAATATATAATAACAGAAAAATAATTATACAATTGATAACTTATCTCTAATAGAGATCTTTACTAAAAACCCTTGAATGTAGGAGAAGTTAAGAGAAACTTTATCAATATAACAGTACCTACAATGGTGTGCAACGTAGGGAACTCAAGCTTTTTTTAGAGAGACACAGGAGTGTCCTATATATTCCTGTGTCTCTCTAAAAAAGCTTGAGTTCTTTCACTTGAAAGTGCCAATTGAAATTAGTAATCAATAACACAAAAACAAACAAGAATTTGAAAAATATCACACAGGAACTGATTAAAATATACATATTTGAATTATAGTACATAAATGTATAATACAATATTCTAATATGTTATTTAGTCTTATTCATATTTATGAAAGTAATGATGTAAATTTTCAATTAAATATCAGTAGTAAAAAAAAATCTTAAGACCTGTATAACATGCTTGATAGAACATTAGTAATGTGAGCTGTAAACAGCCCCTTCTACAGTGTCAATATAGTGTTTGATTGGCACAATCAACATAATATTTTTATGCTGAAATATTAAAAAGAAACTACTTTGTGTTTATTATTTTATACTTTATTTAATTTATTTAAACACTATTAACACTGACGATATTTGGTTTGTACTCTTTTTCTCAATATTTAATTATGTTGCTGTTTCCTTAAAACTTAAAGGTTCAGGTTAAAACTTCAGGTTTGAAGTAACTCGATCTTTTTGCTGGAATGCAATAGGGACACGGGCCCAACATATAGAATACCCTTAGAGTCGCGTTAACCGGGACCCATTTCTGAGTACTCAGAGATGGACGCCGATTTAAGCGTAGGAACTATGTAAAATGTGAAAATCTAACATAGCTATTTACGTTATGGAATGGAATTAATAGCCTGAATACTGTGAGACTCATCAAGATCATGGTGGAAGGAGCCAACAGTTTAGACGTAGTATTTTTTTTTATTTTTATCCGTACTGCATTCGTCTTACGCAGTTACGAATAGATAACAATAACGTTAACACCTTGCTACAAAAAAAGAAATATTAAAAATATGCGGATCTAACACTTTTCATTCACAAAGAACATACCAAAATGAGAAAGGGTTCTATTTTATACATATACCTATTTTCTATAATAAATCAAAACATCGTTCAACTTCACCGCCGATACCTACGACTCGATTTATTGAATGAAGCGTGTGCGACGTTGTCCCTTTGATAGGTTTGTGTCTGTGTGCGTCATTCTTCACAAATGACGTTTTATTTATAACGATAATTTTATTAATTATTTTCTTTAAAAAAAACCACTTTTTGGCATAATCTCTTTTGTTTTTATTGTATTAGGCTTTTATTGAGTAGTTAAGACAGTGGTTTCATTTAAAGTGGTGATGACAAAAACAGTATAATTACTTTGCATGGCATTTATACATAAATATATTTTGTAATTATAATGAAAAGTAAAAAACAAAACTTCTTCAATGAGATTAATAGTGATTTGTTTTATTTCAGGTAAAGACCAACGCAAAGCGGGTGTTTCCCAAGGAAGCGGATATAGCGACGAGGGCCTGTCGGTTCAAGAGACGGCCGCTGTGTTTGCTAATTTCGAGTTTCTCGCCAATCAAGAAATGGACATGGATGAAATAGACGATTTAGAAGCGAAACAAATGCATCACACTGCAGGCAAACAAGGTGTGTATGTCACCGTAAGATTTTAAATACCGTTAGTTCATGATTTTTATTCGCGATATTGTAATCTATCGATACATTATATACTTTTAAAGCGCCGGCTTCCGGCGTCCTGATTGATCGCTTTTACAGCAAAACCGACCGATAGGTGTCGTCCACACCACAGAACTAAGAATCTAAAAAGGTGACAATAAAATGAAACTTTATTTATTATGTGATATAAAGTATGTTGTATTAAGAATTTTCTTTTTAAGTATTCGAAAATTAGAATATAAACAATTAAGAATCAAGACTGTGAATTTGGTATTTCCTAACGTAACGCCACCGTAGCTACCGATTTATAGATAGGTATAGATTTGGTTAGGTTACTTATTTTAAAGTTTAAAAGTTAAGTTTCTAAGCTAACCTGCACTTAAAAAGTGCCTTATCAGTCAAAGTCAAAGTCAAAATATCTTTATTCCATAAAAATGCTTAACATTTACTTGGACATGTCATAAAAGTAGAAAAAAAATATAAAACAAAATAACCAAAAAAAAATGTGCAATTTTGACTTGAAAAAAGCCCGTTCAAATGGTTGAGCTCATGAGAAGATACAGGCAAAGAAACTCATGGCCACTCTTTTTAAATGCCAACATTTGTTACAAATTACAATTAACAATTTTAACTTAGAAATAGAGCAACTCATTTCCAAACATCTTTATCGCGAACATAATCTTTAACAGAGTAATATGCTTTTTGGCAGAGCCTGTGCTTTACCACTTTTTTAAATTTGTTCAGTGATAAATTAACCACGTCGTTTGGAAGTTTGTTATAAAAGTGTATACTTTGACCTACGAATGAGTGAGACACTTTATGGAGCCTAGAGAAGGGCACAGCAAGCTTATTTTTATTTCTTAAATTATGTTGATGGAGGTCACTGTTTTTATTAGTAGTGTAGTAGTAGTTTCGTTAGTAAGTAAATGATTTATTTTGCTATTTATATTTAGCCTACTGTAGTACTTTTCGAACTACTACTGTCGGTTCACAAAGTATCGATAAATTACAATATTATTCGTGATATTTACATTATGAGAAGGAAAATGGCTTTTATGTAGCATTTTCTCATCATCACATTTTATCTTTCGTATAGAAGAACTCGTGTAGAGTCAAAACTATTTGTTTTCAAGTATCCCTTCAATTTTGAGACATTTTATGTTCAATAGTTTTTTGCTACAATAATTTTTTTTTGATGCACTAATCCTAAATCCCGAATGGGTTATTAATTATTTTAATATCAATACAAATGTTTTTCTTAATAGGACTCTAAAATTGCTCTCTTTTGATTTAGGCAAGTTTATAATAATAATACATTTGTTTAAGGCGAGGAAGTCGACCATGAAGCAGAAGAGGTACTAAATGAGTTAAACTTGCTAACTGCCAGCGAAGCTGACGGAGGCGGCCAGGGAGACGAATATCCAGTCGGCGGTACATAGTGTTATTTTGTTATTATTAGTTTTTTAAGCTTCATGGTGTATCCCGCATACAGCAGGGGCAGGCAGAGATAGGGCTTCCAATCTCGCATACATATTTTATGCTAGTGTCCCCGTGCGGGACTACGCCCGCGTGAAATAGAAATATTAATAAAGAAATTGAAAAATAAAGATTCAGTCAATTCAGTAAAACAGTTGTATAAAATAACTGTTACGGCAATTAGCAAATTTGTCGAACTAAATACTTTAAATTGACACAACTTTTTTATTTATGAACCGATTGTAATAAAATAAACCCTATATGTTTTCACTATTGGATTTTATAATCCAATAGTGAAAACATATAGGGTTTAACAAGTCGATTCTGAGATAAGCGATAACAAACGTACAGACAAACGGTCAAACAGACAAAAATATAAAAAGTCATTGTTTTGGGTTCTATTACGTTAATAAAGGTTCCCAATAACATTTTTTTTTAATATTTTCCAAGTAGAGAAACCACCCCCTTAGGACTTTATTATAAGTATAGATATAGATTTAATTTCTTCGAGTGGGAATTGAACCCATAATCTGTCGCGTTTACCTTCGCACTCTTCTGCTTTTGCCTCTTCGTATTACTATTACGATTTGGCTTTTCGATTTCGATCTAACTTTACAAACGTGTTACTGTTAACTATATTTTCACCATATTGACACAACTCACTCAATGCGCATTGCTTGAACGCCGCGCTTTGTCTTGTTATTATAATTAGTAGAAATAAAAACAATTCATTCCTCGCCCACTGATATCCATATAAATTAATTTACAGTAAAGTATCCCGGAGGAGGTGCGGGCGCGGGCGCGGGTGCAGGCGGCGGCGAGGCGGACGACAAGCCACTCGCGCTAGGTGAGCTCGCGCAGCTCACCGTCAGCAACGAGTCCGAGGGCTACGACGTGGCCAGCGCCAGCAAGGAATCCTTCAGGAAGACATGGAACGCGAAGTACACTCTTCGCTCGCACTTTGATGGAGTATGTTACCATTTTTGTTTAAATTATATTTGAGAGTGTTGACCTAATTTGAATTAAAAAATGATGTACAAAATATTCATGGTAAATATTTATTTTTTGTAGTAAAGAAAATTAGACAAAATAAAAATGTATTTACCATTATGTTAAAATACTACATTGCACAGGTACGAGCTTTGGCGTTCCACCCGACAGAGGCGGCGCTGGTGACCGCCTCTGAGGATCACACGCTGAAGTTGTGGAACCTACAGCGCACCGTGCCCGCCAAGAAGTCGGCCGGCCTCGACGTGGAGCCGCTGTACACGTTCCGCGCGCACACCGCGCCCGTGCTGTGCCTGGCCATGGGCGTGCCGCGCTCCGAGGAATGCTTCTCGGGTGGCCTGGACGGCACCATCCGCGTATGGAACCTGCCGCCGCCCGCTGCCGACCCCTACGACCCCTACGACCCCGCTGCGCAGGGGCCCGTGCTGCGTGACCACACAGACGCCGTGTGGTCGCTGGCTAGCGCGCACGGCCGCCTGCTGTCCGCCTCGGCCGACGGCACGGCGCGTCTGTGGGCGCCCCGCGCGCCCCGCCCACTGCTGGCCACGCTACGTGACGACGCGGGTGCGGGCGCGGCGCCGGCCGCCGCCGACTTCGCGGACGCGGCCGCGCGCGCCGCCGTGGCCTACCGCGACGGCACGCTGCTGCTCTTCGACCTGGAAACGGGCGCGGCCGCGCTGCGCGTGGCCTGCGACAGCGCCGCCACGCGCGTGCGCGCGCACCCCACGCTGCCGTTGCTGGTCACGGCGCACGAGGACCGCCACATCCGCTTCTGGGACGCCGTGTCGGGCCGCTGCGCGCACGCCATGGTGGCGCACCTGGACGCCGTCACGGGCCTGGCGCTGGACCCCAACGGCCTGTTCCTGCTGTCGGGCTCGCACGACTGCTCCGTGCGTCTGTGGAACCTCGACACCAAGACGTGCGTGCAGGAGATCACGGCACACCGCAAGAAGTTCGACGAGAGCATCCTGGACGTGGCCTTCCACCCGCTGCGGCCCTACATCGCGAGCGCCGGCGCCGACGGCCTGGCCAAGGTCTTCGTCTGATTCCCGCGCGGACCTCTCGTTTTAACGTATTTAATATTGTATTAAGGCGCGCCCGACGCTCGTTATAAGCGCGTAGTGAACTCATCTATGTATAGACATTCGAAATCTATTATAATATATTTTTAGATTTTCAGTATGTGGATTTTAGGTTTTTATCGCAACTTTTTCACCGATTTTACGATACGCAGTGTATATTCTTATTTCCGCGCATCCGTAAGGGCCCGCGAGGGGACGCGCGCCCCGCGTCTGTACGGTCGGTGGGCATTGCGGAGCGAGAGGACCGTAGCTGGTATGATTTATTTAATTCGATTGGATCTATATAGATAGTCTTGTTTCGTCACTTGTATTGAATAAACATGCTCTCACGATATCTTATGCGAATGAGCGAGCGAAAAAAAATATGAATGAGTAGTAATATAACGGAAGTAAAATAAGTAATGTTTGTTCGTAACGAATACTGCGATGTAGAATATATATTATAAAACATTACATATTCCTTTGTTTTCCTCGAATTCATACTTGTACACATACATCCAAAATTGATAGTAAAAAGCAACATAACCGAAATTCACGTCTTTTTTATTTTTTACTCATAATCCTGTAATACTTCCCCCGTTTTAAATAAATAACTTGTTTAATGTTTTCAATAATGATATATAGTTTTCTTTTATTCTGACCGCACTTTAAATAATTAGAAAGCCAATTACGTTAATACTAAAACAATATTTATAAATTGATAACACAATTGAAATATATTTTATAAAAAGGTATGAAAGCTATTATAATGTATGTACAGAAACTTAATAAAAACAACATTATACATGAACAATTGAAAAAAATAGTGTTTTTATGTCATGGAATGACTTAAAAAAAACATATTTTGTTCAACTAGTCATTTCCTTTTTTTTTTTACTTACTATTAAGCGCATTTAGTTTATTAAATAGTATCACAATTATGTTCATAATTTGTAGCAAGCTTAGGTTGTTTCATGACAAAACAAAAACTTGTGTACTCTTCTTACAATTTCAAACTCCTTAAAATATATCATATATCACTTAAGGTTTACGGTTATGTAAACCTTAACTTAATAACCTATTTTTTTTATATATACTCTAAAACTAAGGCTAAATGTTGCCTAAAGATAAGAAGAAGATATTTTACTTACATATCCTAATCGTATACATACTTTAACTATCAGAGCTACTTTTACACACATATATACAGGTGTCCCAGAAATCGACGATAAGCCGAAAACAAGTGATAGACCAAATTGTGACAGTATAAAAATAAAAATCATGTATTTTTCATATCATATTATTTTTTTAAAAAAAATATCGCCACCTGTGATGATCTTTCAAGCCCTAATACTACAAATATTACTCTTTCTTCATTTTTTTTCTGTAATCATGACTAACCCTTCTGTAAATTATATATATATATATATATGCATCAATTTTTTATAAAATGTTGTGTTTTTGCGAAAACCCAACTACAATTACTAAACACTACTAACTACAACCGCGACATTATTTTTGCAATTTTAAAAGACTGCTCATTTCCTTATAAGGGCTGCCTGGACCAATGGATGGCGGGAGGTGGTCTGCCATCGTAAGATACCGTTCAAACGCAAGGTTCATCATCCTTTCTTCCGGTTCTTTTATACGGCAGCGAATGCTAGCCAGCACTATCTCGGCACACTCACTCACTCGAGCACGGCACGGCACGCCACAGAAATGAAGATGTTAAGGTGGATGTTGGATTACTCTATAAATTGGGCAGAAAGTGGGGTATGGAGTGTAACATTAGGTTCCTCTGCCTATCTTCTTCGTTATTTCTTATTTATATTACACAATTAAATCGTTAAATAATGTCTCACATCATGCATTGTTCATCAATGATGCTTGTGTTGTTTGTTTGTATCTCAATCAATAAACAATTGATTCAGCGATTGAATTTCTGTTATTATAGATGGTATAACTGAAACAACTACTCGCTTCAACAATAATACGATGCTGGGCATGTAAGTTATATTTCATTAATACAATCCAAATTAATAAATTGAGTTTTTCTGGCATTAGTTAGGTACTACAGACAGACCTAAAGTTGATTTCTATTCTATTATAATAATTTCATATAAGTTTTTGGTGCGTTCCTGATTAGTCAGTGGTTCGAGCTTAGTTATCTTATTTATTACTACGATGATAAGATATTTTTTAACGTATTTTATTTGGAGCCCTCACGCGTAGAATGCCACGCGGAAATTGGAAATTGGAATCTGTGGTTTATGTACACCAGTACCTTGTATTATTATAGTAATATTATATATATACTTGTAAAATTATTTTTATTAATATGAAACAATGCTACGAAGTAGATGAACACAAAATGTATATAAATAAAAAAATATTGACTTTAACAGGTTATCAAGTATGGGGATATTGGTTTACATATTGATATGGCTGACCAAGAGACTTGCGGAGTTGCCGAGTCCACCACCTATGGATGTAGAGCCGACACCGCCACACGACCGACATATGCCACCCAATCGATTTGTGCATGCGTAATTTTTTTATGTAAACCCTCAAGATGATTAATGAATAAAGAAAACTTATATTATTATTAAATATATTTATTCTTCCTAGTAAATAAATATAATGGACTTCACCTTTCCATGTACTTATGTATTTATATATAACGGTAAATCTGGCTACTAATAAAGATATATTATTGTTTCTTCAGATTTTACGTTTCTGCTCAAATAATATATGCCATTGAATTTGCGAACAAAAACGCCACGTCCCTTAAAATGTTCGAAAAGTGTGAAAGCATAAATTTTCTTACTCTATCTAGATTTTATTAGCTTGCCCTGATAGGCGATTAATATGGAAAATGTGTTAAGTTAAGATAATATGTAGGTATATAAAATCATAGGTGTCAATGCTATTTAAAATTAAAGCTTAAAATGTAACATTTGTTTATAAAGAAAATTTCGCTTACTTATGTTTCCGATGATATGAGTCTATAAGTGGTGAGTGTTTAAAGAAAAGGTCCTTTTTGTTTTGCCTTTCTAATATAAAATATATTACATAAAATAGCTTCTTTTAAAATTTTTATTTAAATAGTTAACACTTACCACTTTGAATAAAACTTTGTGTTAATATATATTGCTCTGATTAAAAATTTGATCCCAAAATAAGAACCGCTCTCTATTTGGTAGAGGAATCATCTTAATTTCATTATCGAGCTGCAAAAAATTTAAAGTATCTTTGCTACTTTTTTTCCATTTAATACTCCGATCGTCTAATGAAGGGTATCTGAAAATTATAAAAAATAACGAAGTGAAGTCAGCTTCACGCTGTATCCCGCACACAGCAGGGTAGGCAGAGGGAACTAAGTGTCAAGACACTCCGTTCCCCACTTTCTGCCGAATTTTGGAGGCATTGCGTGTTGAGTGGCAAAACTCAACGCCGCGCTTTGCCACGATACCAGAGCGGAGAAATGGAAATATACTAAAACTAAATAATAACGAAGTATAAGTAAAGTAATATTTCTAAGTAGATCTTGTTTTATTTCCACTGTTTGGTATAATATATAAATGATAGTTACCCTCGTTTGGCAAAGTTAGTCCATAAAGATGTAAGTGTATCGATCATTTTAAGGTCACTAGGTGAAGGCGGTAGTTTTTTATATGGTGTTGGTTCAAATAAATAGAATAATTCGTCAAGGTGGTTAGCACCTTCTTCGAGTGGGAAATCAGAGGGAAATTTATTTAAATTTCTCGTTGAACTATATTTGAAATAATAATTATAGATAGTAACGTTGTTTAAGATAAAATTGTAAGCAGATTTTACTGATGAATATTTTATTAAAGAATCTGAAAAGTAGTCTATTAATTTACTGTAATTTATATTTATATTTTCATTGTTTTTAAAATAATATTTTTTTATATAATCTGCAAGACTGTTGCGTTCTTTAATATTTTTAAATTTTATATTTCGTGGGAGAACTTGAATAAATGTGTCGTTAAGTTTTGATAGACCTTCTTTGTCGTATTTTCTAGCATACATCATTCCTTCTTTATTATTATACCCCAAAATTAGGGTTAAATCTTCTTTATAAGTTGATGTTTTTAATAAATCATGAGGATTTTCTGTGATCAACGAATTATTAAAATCTTTATTTTCTACACACGGCCCAAACAGGTATGGACTTAATGCATTATTTTTGGTGTCCATGTGTGTGGCTTTAACTATATCGTTAGCTGAAGCGTTTTCAAATACAGCTACAACATCCTCGATACTGTTGCCTTGAAATCCCAGTCTAGATGCCACAAAGTACGCTGAGGCGGTGGGATCACCATTAAACAAGATAGGGCTCAAGATGGAGCCACTTTCTAAGATAGCTTTATTGAATAATCCTTTGTAGGCTCCGGAAACTATTAAGTAGTGAATAGATGCCGATCCAGCACTTTCACCAAATATTGTTAAATCATTTGGATTTCCACCAAAAGCTTCAATGTTGCTTTTCACCCATTTTATGGCCATCATTTGGTCTTTTAAGCCAACGTTTCCTGGCGTCGAAGTTGTATTTAAACAAAGGAAACCGAAAGCACCAAGCCGATAGTTAATTGTGACAACAATAACGCCCTTCTGAACTAGATGCTTAGGATTGTATATCAGGTTATTATTACTGCCCCAGTAGTAACCACCACCGTGTATGAATATCATGACGGGCAAGGATTGCTTTTTTATATTATGATCAAAGGGAGTAAATACATTAAGGACAAGACAGTTCTCTTGCCCAATTGGCATATCTAGCGGCTTGAAATATTGATTGCACTCAATGGATCCTTCAGTAGCGAAGAATGTTCCTCTCCATGGTGGTGCGTGTTGAGATTCCTTAAAATATATTATACAATATGTGATATTTACAATTATTAAGATAATTTACCAACGGTCTCGTAAACTTACTTGAAAACGTTTCGTCACCACAGCGTACGGTATTCCTAAGTATGCGTTATAATTGTCCCAAAAGTTCACTATGCCTTTTAAGTTTCCTTGTTTAATAGTTATTTTATTTGTATGAGAGTAACACCATATCATGGAACCAGAGAATAAAAGCGATGAAAAATATATTAATTGACGTACGTTATTCATTGCTGGTAGTTGCAATGTGTGCAGAGTACATGTGAAATCGATATAAAGTTTAAGCCTCTAGGAAACATTAGAATTCTTAATGTCGCAATAAATTTCTATCTTTTAGATACTAGTACTACACTAGTACTACAGTATTTGTTTAAAGCATTGTGTATACCTATGTTCTACAATATTATACTTTTAAAAGAAGTTGTCCTTGAAGTGTAGAGACAAGAATATGGAGTTATTGCTACGCAAGTAGTAAAACAACCATCACGCTAGACAATATTGCTGATTATTTAGTATCACTGCAAGTATTACAAATGTGCAAAAAGAACTGGGTGAGAGTCAGGATTTGGGTATTTTGCTTGTTGAGTGGTGGCACTTTGTCCGATCAAGGGAAATAAAAAAAAAGTAGAATAAAGATGGTCAATTTTATTGTTCAGTTGCGGAGCACCAGCATACCCTTTAAGTTATATATATATATATATATATATATATATATATATATCGGGATTGTTAATCAGAATCTAAGAGCATAAGCATATGCATATAAAATACTCTACAATATTCTATCAATAGAAGATATATATATATACAAGGAAGGCTTTGAGAAGAGTTTACTGTCAGCTCTACACCATGTCAACCCATGATCTATAAGCGGTACCTACGTAGATGATACTTTTACAATTTTACAAACGGGCAATATTAATATATTCCCAAATCTATGTTTTTTTAGATTCCCACGAATATCAGAGTAGGCAGAGAAAATGGAAATGGAAAACTAGTGTTAAGACACTTCGATTTCCCATTTTCTGCGAACACAACCCGTCGCGTTTTTAGTCACACGCTAGACTGGCCTCATCTATCATCATCTATCGTCAAATCTCATCAATTGTTAATGATAATATTAAATTTTTGTACAATTACAAACATAATTTCATATGTTTTGGTCATAAGAATATAATAAGGTCATAAATGATAAGGTAAATATTTTTAATTTCCTTTTGATTGAGCTTTTCGATACTCACGCACCGCTGAGGCCAGTAATATAAAACATCTCCCAGTCCCTTGATTAACTCAGGATATCAAGGTGCTCATGGCCAAACGTAATTCTGCGAAGTCTAAATATAAGAAGGACCCTACTGACGCTAATCTGCAAAGGTACAAAACACTGCGGAACGGATATAACAAGAGTTGCAAAAAAGCCCGACGTAATTATATCCAGTCGTCAATTAACTCCAGCAATCCTGCAAAAACTTGAAAATTTCTGAACGTGATGGGAATAGGTGGATGGCGTACTAATAATACAGCTACCTTAAAGCACTGCACGGACTCGCTGAACAGATTCTTTATCACCGTCAATTTGATGGATACCAAAACTTAAATAAAAACCCTTCACTCACTATCATTACGTTCTAGTTCTTCTACTAATTCCTTCCTCATCTCTCCTATCTCTGCAACTGAAGTACGTAAGCATGTGTTATCAATGAAATCTGATGCTACTGGATCCGATAACATAAGCCGACGTATGATCCTATTAACGCTCAATTCTATTCTTCCTACCTTATGTCATATCTTTAACTTCTGTCTTTCCTCTAGTGATTTTACTGATGCTTGGCGACATGCACTTGTTATACCTGTTCCTAAAATATCCAATCCAACATCTTTCGCAAACTATCGTCCTATTTCTATACTCCCTTTCCTTTCGAAGGTTTTTGAACGCATTGTACATGAACAAGTGTATCAATTCCTGCACAATTACAAAAGTCTAACTCCTTTCCAGTCTGGTTTCCGTCCTAGGCATAGCACAGTCACAGCACTTAATATAAAGTCTGCGAAGATATTACATACGGTATTGACCACCAGCAAGTGACTATACTCGTTTTGTTAGATTTTTCTATCGCCTTCAACATAGTTGACTACGAATTACTATTAGCAGTATTAAAATCCATTAACGTCTCCTCCAAAGCTAGTGAATGGTTTTCTTCTTACCTTCACAGCCGCAAACAGAGAATTAAACTTGAAGGAAAACTTTCGTCAGTGTGCCATATCAGCGCCGGTGTGCCGCAGGGTAGTGTACTGTCCACCCTACTCTTTTCCATTTTTATTAAGACTCTCGCTCCACACATAACGTCATTTTACCACCTATATGCTGATGATCTACAAATTTACACGACCACCGCCATAAATGTTATCTCTAGCGCAGTAACAAAAATTAACTCTGATTTACAAATAATCAGCACCTGGAGTAAATCGTTTGGGCTTTCAATTAATCCAAATAAGTCTCAGGTATGCGTGTTTGGTAACTCTGAGCAATCATCTAAAGTACTTTCTCCTCTCCCTCCAATTATGTAGGACAATGTTTGCTTAGAAGTTAGTGCGAGTGTTAAGAATTTGGGAAGCAGGATGGACAGTACATTTACCTGGTCGCCTGATGTCTCCGAGCTTAGCCGCAATATTTTTTGCGCCATATGTAGATTGAGAAGATGGAAGAATCTCTTACCTTTAAAAACTAAAATGTCTTTAGCCCATACATAGATTCATGTTATGTAGATGTGACTCAGCAACTGCTTGGTAAGCTTGAGCGCCTTCAAAACCTTATAATAACATTTATTTTTGGATTAAGAAAACACGACCATGTGTCACAGTACCGTAGTCAACTTAAGTGGTTGTCAATAAAACATAGGCGCTATTTACGTTACCTCACACTCCTTTATACCGTCCTTTACCATCCTATTATTCCACCGTACCTCAAGGAACGTTTCAAGTTATAAGGGTCGGTCACCCTACACTCCCAAACCCTCCGTTCCCGTAATAACAGCCTCCTTGCAATACTTTTGTCCCGCACGAAATGCTATGGTGATTCCTATACTGTGATGACAGTAAAATTTTGGAGCTGCCAGTGGAAGTGAGACGGTCCCAATCGGTTGGGATATTTAAGCGGCGTCTTAAGCAACACTATCTCAAACTAAATACCTAAACTGACATTTTGCTTAATCCTTTTATTTATTTGTATCTATATACGTATATTGGGTGTGTCTAAGTATGTATGTACGCATGTATGTATATATTTATGTATTTGTATGTATGCATGTATATATGTTGTGTATTTATCCGTGTATGTATGTTTATATGATAAATAACTTATTTATATTTGATAGTATCATATTTATTATTACTTTTTGCACCTTTTCGCTATCTTTTAAATAATAAGTCTTTTCAAATGGTTGCCTGTAAGAAATCGCTTTTAGTGATAAGGCCGCCATTGCACTTTGTATTGTCTTTCTGTAATTACTGTTACTCTACTGATTCTTTGTTTATTTTAGTGCAATAAAGTATTATTATTATTAAGAAATCTTAAAGGCACAATACATAGTGTATAAAAGACCTACTCACAGTAAATTTCTTTCTCTATTCTAAGTTCGCATCGAACCTACAACCAGTCGCACTTACAACCATACACTTTTGCCCCTGCGCCACGATTGCGCCTCGGATTGAATATTAAGTATTGTATTGTTTAAATGAAAAAAAACGTATTTTTATTAGTGCTAAGTAACATATATTTTTTTTAGAAAATCTTATTTAATTATATTTCAGATATTAAACAAAATGAAAAAGAAAGAATATTACAAAAATAAATTTTCACACATTTTGCAATAGCATTCTCTTATTGTTTTCCCAAGGAAATAAGGTGACTCTTTTTTTCTTAGGCTATGTCTTGAGCGTTCTTCCAGCGACTTGCTGTAATCACACTGCAAAATATTACTTGACATAAATACTTTTATAATCTCACAAATAAAAATTATGACGCCATTCCGAATTAGTGACGATCCGATATCCAATTGAACCCAAAGGGTCTGGGTTCAAATTTCAATTAGCGAAATATTTTTTTATATAATATTATAGTTTATTTTAGGATAGATAAAGTTGCCCCTCATAGTCTAACTTCACGTCCGGACTGTAAGATCTATGCGACGTGAGGGGTGGAACATCGAAGTCTGTATATCAGATGGTGACTTAATCGATGGCCAACGGAGCACTAGCAACCTTCTTAATCATGAAGAGACAATTTAAGAATTTACGTATAGGGTCGCTACCCGGGGGTGATCGCCGGGGCATGTCTGGGGCTGGTGCTGGGCATGATAGCATGCGGACCGCTAGTGGCTCTCCGTTGAACAGGCGGGCGGGAGACGGGGAAACCGAAAATGTCACAGCCGATTCTGAGAGGAATGGGGCAGGAACGAATGAGACTTTGCCGAGAAGGGAATCTCCTGCCGAACACTCGGCCGGTCCATCCGTGGGGACCACGATAAGTTCAACCACTGCAGGAAAATAAAAGTGGTCACAAGCTGAATTAGAAGAATTGATATTATAAGGCTATGAGTGAGGGTGGAGGATACATTAGAAAACTTGAAAATATTTATAAAGAACTTAATCCAACAAACTCAAAAAGTTACATGAACGGAAGTCTCTCATCTAATCAAGCGCGCAGAATCATAAAACAAAATGTTTTATCAAAAAATACACTCGACACAATACAAAAGACAATAGAAAATGAATCACGACAAGCATCAACACCAGTCACACCAATCATACATAACACTCGTTCAAGAACAACATCCACATCATCAACGTCTTCCTCAAATCAACCAGCACAAATAAGTATTCGTAAAGAAAGCCAAAATTCAATAAACTTCAACAAACAAATAAACAAAAGAAAATTAGAAAAGCTATTTGAGGAACGGAGCCCTGACATTCCAAAAATACACAAATTCAATGGAAACACACTGTCTAACCAAGCGCGTAGAATTTTAAAACAGAACCTTATATCACAAGAACAACTGAATCGAATAAAGCAGTCTGCTGAAATAGAGATGCAGTTAATACAACACAATAGCATTTACATACCCATTAATACTCAGACATATACATCAACTACCTTAAATAATATAATAGAAGAAACAATAGAAGAACCAATAACACTTAATAATGAAAGTAGGGAAACATTTAACCATGATAATCAGCCAGTTCCTCAAACTTATTATTACGAAAATCCAATTATTAATCAATTCCTTAACATTTTAGCTGAACCAAAGGAAATAGCTATCGAAGAGCGCGAGTATCTGCCAAAAGCCAAAATTAATGAGCAATATGTAGATATTAAATTAGTAGTAATTTAGCAATTATAAACAACTTTTAGCCAGACCTTTTGCCAGGTGCTTGCTCTCTTCGAGATACAAACGATATTATTTATTCGACTGCAAAAACCTTAATAATAAATAATAATCAATCACCTTACACACCTAGTAATACAACAAAACCGAATACAGACCCACCATGGAAAAAAAGAGTAAAAGTAAAAATAAAACGTTTGAGGAAAGAGTTGGGGCAGATGATAGAAATTTCCAGAATAGTTAATTTAAGAAAAATGAGAAAAATCAACACAAAACTGTATTCCAAGCATAATATACAAAACGAAATAGAGCATAAAAATAGAGAAGACATGTTGAAACAAAGAATAAAAGCATTCGCAGGTAGGATAAAAAGATATGAGGAAATAAATAGTAGGAAACAACAGAATAAAATGTTTACAGAAGACGAACATAGACTATATAGAAGTTTAAATAACAAGTTTAATATTAATATAAAATTACCGAGCAAAGACAGTACTGTAGAATTTTGGAAAAACATTTTATCACAACAAAAAGTTTCTCACAATCATAACGCAAAGTGGATATCTGATATTAGGCAACACAATGACACAACTATAAATACTAATTTATTTTTATTAAGAAATCACTACTGAACAAATTAAACGAGCCGTAGGTAAAATGTTGAATTGGAAGGCACCAGGACAAGATAAAACTCAAAACTTAAATATTTTTCTAAAATGCTCGACCATCTAGCAATGTTATTTACAAATATTCTGAAGGGTGAGGAAAATTTAGAAGACTGGTTAACCACCGGTAAGGTTATTTTAATACCAAAAAAAAATCTGGATACCGAAGAACCTAAAAACTGGCGCTCGATTGTATTTGCCGACTATGTACAAGCTTCTAACCTCGATATTGGCTGACCAACTTTACAACCATTATGCTGCAAATAATATCATGGCTCCAGAGCAGAGAGGTTGTCGTCGTGGGGCCCGTGGATGTAAAGATCACTTAATGATAAACAAGGCCATATTAGAAGATGCTCACAAAAGTAAAAAAAAATTAAGTATGGGCTGGATAGACTATCAAAAGGCGTTTGATAGTATTTCGCACGAATGGCTGTTGCAAGTATTATATATCTACAAAGCTATCAAATTCTTTCTGGAAAGAGCTATGCCAAAATAGAAAGTTGTAATGACGGCAAAGGGCTCTTCAAACTCTTTCACTACTGAACCGATTCAGGTAAAGCGGCATTTTTCAGGGCGACTCATTGTCTCCAATGCTATTTTGTTTGGCTCTCAATCCGATGTCAGCCATTTTAGGGAAATATGACAAAAAGGGATACCATCTGAAGGACAGCGTGTGGGTTAATCACCTCATATATATGGACGACCTTAAAGTGTATGCAAACAACAAAATTAACTTGAAAATTTAACTGAATAGTGTAGAATTTTTTACTGCCGATATAGGAATGTCATTTGGATTTGATAAATGTAATATTCTTCATATAACTGCTGGACATAGGAACTACACCGAAGGCGATGAACATGTATTACTGAATGGAAATAGTTTTAAACAGTTAAAAATAGACCAAACATACAAATATTTAGTAATAAACGAATTGGGAAAAATAAACCACAGTAATATTAGAGATCAATTAACAAAAGAGTACTTCAGGGGAGTTAAAAGCATTACAAATTCTTATTTAAACGCAAGAAATTTGATAAAAGGGATGAATACGTATGCTGTTCCAGTTTGAATGTATTCATTCGGAGTGATTAATTATAAAAATAGTGATTTAAAACGAATAGATGTCAAAACACGAAAATTATTAGCAATAAAAAAGGTCCATCAACAAAAAGCAGATTTAGAGAGACTATATTTACCCGTAACGAATGGCGGTAGAGGTTTAATTAATACAGAAAATTTATATAAAGCTCATATTTTAAAGTACAAAGTATATTTAGATCAGAAAAGTGATTATTTAATAGAAGCAATAGTGACTCACGATCAGAAGAGAGAAAAATATTCAATATACAAAGATTCATTAGAAATAGAATCAGAATTAAGATTAACGTCCAGTAACAACCACACTAAATCTGAAATTAAAAATTGTATAATATAAAAACAAAACGAAGCTTCGAGAAATATGAGTTTACATGGACAATTCCCCTAAAAAAGTTTTTGATCTTGCTAATATTGATAGGGAACTCTCGTTTAAATGGCTGAAGAAACAATCTATTTCACCTGCACTGGAATCGTCCATATTTGCTATACAAGATCAGGCAGTAATAACACGCCAACATGAGCGAGATATATTGAAGCGGAATGTTGATGGCAAATGCCGTTTGTGCGTAACAAGGACGAGACAGTTCAACATCTTCTTGCAGGATGTAAAAAACTTGCCGGTACTTATTTTGTAAAACGACATAATAACTTAGTTCAGTATATATTCTGGTGCTTGGCTAGGAATAACAAAATGGAGGTTAATAAATTGTGGCGGAAGGAGGAATTAAAACAACCAACTGTGAGAGAAAATAGTGTTGCGAATTTAATGTGGGAATTACCGGTACAAACAGATGTTACAATAGTTCACAATAGACCTGATCTGATATATATAGATAAAGCAAACAACAATACTTATCTTATTGACATGTCAGTACCGTCTGACTATGATATTGGAGCTAAGGAACTAGAAAAAATTAGCAAATATCATCCGCTTAAAGTTGAACTCTCCAGATTATGGAACACCACAGTCACAACTATTCCGATAATCGTGGGAGCCACGGGAGTGGTTCCTTAAAGCCTTCAGCGGTACTGTGATAGATTAGATGCATACATAAATATTCACATCCTCCAGAAACAGGCAACATTACACTCCTCCACTATAATTAGTAAAGTTCTTGGAGATCAATAGCGGACACGTAGTCATCATCCACACACACACACACACACACACACACAAAGTCACATACTTCTGAAATTAAACTCACAACTGACACTAATTTAACAGTATTTTATTTAAACATATGTATTAATTTTATTTATTTATTTACTAACTAAACGAGGGGTATGAACAAGAATAGGGTGAATGCCTTTTTTCCTGAGGGTCTCGGGACGGGGCATTTATTAAAACTGACTCAATCGTGAAAAAGTTGAGAAACTAATGAGAAAGTTGCGCGCTAGTTCCTACTCTACGTCTTGTATGGAACGTTATTTGATGTATTTCAATCCTCTTTCTGCATACATATTATTGATTTATGGCAACGATTAATAAGTCTTTAACTAATTTCTAATAATATGTAAATTATTTTCATTACAAATTTTTACAGTACCGTACCATAGATGCCATAGTTTTGCAGTATTGCCTCCTTTCGTCAGGCTTAACTAAAGTGGCTAATAAGGCCCAAGCGCGGCCAATGTGACGATCACATCTAAGAGCTTTAAATAAACATGATTTAGCATTAGCTCGTGCAGTTTTTTGTTCTTCTATACATTGTACACTTCTTGCTTCTTCTATTGAGTTCTGCTGTATTTTATATTTCAGAAAGATAAATTTGTGACAATAGGACTAAAAAAGCTCGGAATTGCTTGTGTGCTGTAATTTATTAAGATTGAAAGAAAGAAATTGAGATTTATTAGCTTATCTATTTTTATAACATTGTATGTAATAAGTACTTTACACCTAAACAGTTGTTAATATAGTAAAAATATAGAGTAGAATTAATTGAATATGCCATATACGAACAATCTGCTTGATTTCGTATATGGCATAGAGCAGAGGTACCTTAGTATTAAGACACTGTTCTCCTTTTCGCCTTAATGTCTCGTGATATTGCATATAAAATTAATTTAGTTCAATGCCATAATGCTCTTATCACAGTGGGAATATAATAATAATTCATTCTTCCGAATAAAGAACCAATTTAAACCAGTAGCGTGTAAAGCCAGATGCTGCCCAACAGGATGTCTGTTTGTTTACTTTTATGATAATTTCTATCATTCGCTTATTAATTAAAACAGACAGAATAATAAAAGAGACAGAATAATTAAAATACTTGTCATTTACCATCAACCAATAATCTGCATAAGTCATCCATGCGTAAGCGCAGGGATAGCGTCGCGTAACATCTGATATTACCGACGAAGTTCGTTGTTCTTGTTCTTTACAAGGAAAAGATAACAGCGCTCTAAGAAATAAAATATATACATATATATGTTAAAATTTAAAGTAAGCATAAAACGTTAACCTGAAAATAATGGAACGGAAGCGGATAATGCCATAAAATGTATATAAAAAGACAACTTAGTAATAATTGATTAGATAGCCTCTATTGGCTTCTAAACATCGTCTCTATTGAATGTATTTTATTTTTGCTAGAAATAATTGCTTAATATTTTTTGATTATGTTTGTGATATAGTTATTTACTTACATATACGCACCACAATTCCCAACTTTATTAAAAGCCGCAGTCGCCTCAGACAAGTTCTTTTGTTTGTGATAACATTCACCTTGCAAACTTCTTAAATAACTGATCTAAATATAAAGTAAAACAATTAAATTTAAAAACTTATTTATTACATTTTTTTTCAAGAAATAAAAAAAACATCCAGTTAATATTAAAAATACATACTTCTCCAAATTTTTCAATTCCCTGCTCGAGATGGCATAAGGCATTATCAATTTGTCCTTTGAGACGACAGCAAAGAGCGACCAAATGATAGTATACAGGGGACTCGCCAGTCTCAGTCAACGCTCTTGCAGTACATACTTCTGCTAACTAAACATTTAAAAAGTAAGTACGTGAATGCTTTATTCTTGAACAATAACTAGATCTGCACTTTCCCTACCATAGACTAGGAGTCGCAAATAGGGACACCGGAATTCTAAAATACCAGGACAGCGCACCGGACCCAATGTAGGTACTTATTAAAGATACGGATCGGATCGGAAGAAGACGAGAAGATCGGAATTTTCGGTATTTTTGACTTTTAACAAAATTATATATTAATAAAACTAAAATACTTCTTTGTCTCGAGAGGGAGGTTTAGGCCAAGTTCTCCACTAGTGTACTAAGTGCCGATCTTTCCTCGGGCAACTTATGTTTCGCTATGGGTAAGACATGAAATATGATTAGAAATCTACGAATACTTGCGAAGAAGTTCCAAAAATAAATAAATATATTTTTTAAATTGTATATTTTTTTCTTTCAAAGTAAATTGACTGTATAAATGTTCAACAGAGTGAAAATACGAAGGGTGGCACAGGTCATAGCGTATTTATAGAAGCATACTTACAACTTAATATTACATTTTAGAACAATCACTCATTATTAGAAAAAAAATTCGGAGAGGAATGAATGATAGTTTACTTATCTTAAGAACACAGATATAAGAAAATTATTAGAATTAGCCGATTTATGTAGGTATCGTTTAAATTATTTGATATCTATACTAATATAATAAAGCGGAAGAGTTTGTTTGTTAGTTTGTTTCAACGCTAAGATCTCAGGATCTACTGGTTCGATTTACTTTGTTTTTGATTTGTATGAAAGCTGCATTTTTCAGAAGTGCTTCAGCCTATATTGTTATATATTGTAATGTAATGTACATTACACATATATTCTAATAAATTTAAATACTTTCTAATTTGACATGCAATTTATTCTACCATGTTAATAACAACCGTTGTTGCTAAGCAATGGTTTGCAAAGTTTGTTTGTTGTTTTAAGAAAACGTCACCCAAAATTAACTTATATTTTGATATTCATCCTTATGAAAATAAATATAAGAGTCACTTTTAGTATTATATCTAGATTGAAATTATAGTTTACTGTATAACATTCTAATACATAATTAAGGAGATGTCACTGATTCGAAATGACCTAGACTCCGGGCGGCACAGTATGAGTATGACCGACGCGAACGGGTAGATGACGTTGACGGTTTTATAATTTTTCATACATTTTCGAACTATTGTTAATTTTTATGTAATTATTTTGCTGTTTATAATTAATTTAAGCTACACTTTAGTTCTCTTCTTCTTTTCTTGGTGTGGTGTAAAGTTTGGTCCTGCGCGACATTGCCCGCTACTTTTTATTTAATGTTGTCTATACTATTGAAAAGGCATTTATATTCAAACACAGTTATATTAAAAATTCAATAAAGGACATTTAATGAAGATAATCTTCAGCTTTTAAAGCATATAATATGGACGTATATTTTTTGAAAATGTACAATCAAAATAATTCAACGCTCTGTTTACGGCCGCAACTCTTTCGCTTTATTATATTAGTATAGATTAGATTTTATTCCTATTTAATGATATCCATAATTCATGATTTGTACCCTACTCTTCGTCGTCGTTGTGTTCTTATCTTTCGTTTGGTAAAAATAAAACTAATAATTAATTTGTTGGTGGTTGTTTTCTGATTTGGTCAGAATAAGAGAAACATAGGTTATAGGTGATATTTAGATTAATATTATTATATACTACTTTTTCTAAGTTAGATTTAACAGTGTCGCTATTTATTTTTTTATTTGTGTAAAAATAGTATTTAATAAATGAGATTGATCTGTCAAGATTTTATATTATTTTTATTTATATATTATTATATTAAAATAGATAGTAACCTATAATTATATTTGTTGTATCTTTTACCATTTCAATTATTAAACAAGTGATATATAAATGTATAGATTATAATATATCGTAAATTTATTATAGTAAAAGTGCCGTTTCGCTCATAATTAAATAATAAAGAATACTTTTTTAAATAATAATAAGTAACTGTTTCTATAATAATTTAAAAGATTTTGTGGAATACGTTTGTATTTTTGTTTGATCGATAATAATTTCACAAATACTTATTTGAAAATAATAATAATATCGTCTTTTTATATTTTTAATAGTATAATAAAGTCTTCAAATAAAGTCTTTTTTAAAGTTAAGTTTTTTTTAAATAAAACCTCTGTTTATATTTTTCATATTTGACAGTTTTCTTAATTTGTCGTATTTTTAATCATTTGTTTAATACTTGTAGATTTTTTGGACTTTAGCTAAAAAGTTATATATAATCTTCACAATATTATAATAAATAATCAGGTTGTATAGTTCGCAATGCCTAGAAGGCAATCTCACCTTTCTCGTTATGCCACAGCGAAACATCTAAAGCTCATTCGAAGCAATGAAAGCGAAGTTGAACGTTCCCAACGTTTAGCTGACCAGAATGCACGGACTTCTAATAACCGAACTCAAGAGACGAGCATTGAATACTCCCAACGTTTGGCTGATCAGAATGCACGGACTTCTAATAACCGAGCTCAAGAGACGAATCTCCCAACGTTTGGCTGATCAGAATGCACGGACTTCTAATAACCGTGGACAAGAGACTAGCGTTAAGCGCTCCCGACGTTTGGCTGAACAAGATACGAGGACGTCTAATAATCGTGCCCGAGAGCCAAGCATTAACCAATCTGAACGTCTCAATAGCCAAAACGCAAGAACTACTGCAAGGCGTGCTCAAGAAACATGCGCTGAACGTTCGCAGCGTTTGATAAATCAAAACGCACGAGCTGCAGCTACGAGATTACATAGGCAAACTAATATGTTAAATGCAGCCTTCACCTACGACTCTAATCATAATTATTCTACACTAGACGATGTTAAAATTAGTAGAATGAATCATTTTTGCGGCAATTGTCAAGCACAGAAATGGAAAACAGACAAACGGACGGACAACGGACAAACAGAGATCGCTACAACGCACCAACTGTAGACGAAGCTGTTCTCTTAGTCGACGAGGATAAAGGTCCACGAGACATCGTGCTAAGTACCAGAGACGGTCATCTTCAGAGAGTTTCTGAGTTACACAGAGCATATGACCCGCTGCAATATCCTCTGATGTTTCCTCGAGGAAATAACGGTTACTGTATTCAACAACAAAATATGGCTGCAAGATCCAAAACAGTACCATATATGCAATTTTATGCTTTTAGGCTAATGGTGAGAGCAAATGATATAAACAGCTTACATTATTTTAGAGTACTGTTGTGTAGTAAGTGTACCAATATTGTGTAGATATTGCGGCAAAAATGATCAAAGAGAGGCTTGATTTTATTAGAAAGAAAAAAAAATTGAGGGCTGAAGAATATATACATTTACGAGACGCAGTAATAAATGATCAAAGTATCAATGCTTCCCACATTGGTCAGTTTATTATGTTGCCGTCTTCATTCACAGGATCTCCGCGATACATGAATGAAAAAAGTCAAGATGCTATGACATACGTCAGAAAATTTGGAGGACCAGATCTTTTCATCACTTTCACTTGCAATCCAGAGTGGGCAGAAATGAAAAATGAGTTATTTCCCGATCAAAAACCGCAAGATAGACATAACAGACAGGTCGCTAGCTTAGCTCCTCCAAAGCTGTTTGGAGAATCTTTCAGTTTCCTATCCACGAGCGCTACCCGGCAGTAATTCATTTGGCTGTCCATTGGCAGAACGGTCGAAGAATATATTTGAATGAAGAAAACTTTCAAGATCGCGTCATTAACCCTCCTATATCGACTCTTAATGCCTTTTTCGAACTCTGTAGAAATGATGATTTCGCTAAAACATTGCTGTATAATGAAGTACCTCAATATTATACTTGGGAAAGTAATAAATTTTCTAGACGAAAACGCGGGCAAGATGTAGATGGGTTCCCTGGTATAAAAAAAAGATTCAGCTTTAGGCTGTATTTATAATGTTCATCCAGCACAAACGGAATGTTTTTACTTAAGAATGCTATTGATGAATGTACGTGGACCAACTTCTTTCGGAAATCTTAGAACTGTAAACGGTATTACTATGGCCACGTACCAAAGCGTTTGCAAAGAACTAGGATTATTAGAAGGAGATAAACATTGAGAAAAAATTATTTAGAGAGTTATTTGCTATTATATTAATATTTTGTCAGCCATCTGAACCACTGAAATTATGGAGAAAAAATTGTAATCGTTTATGTGAGGATATAATAAATAGAGTTGGGAATGAAAATCAAGACCACCTATTGCGTTGCACTAAAGAAATACACAATAAAGGCCTGATATTGATTGAAAATAAAATTTATGAAATGTCCGAAAAATCTCTTAAAGACTTTAGTCTTCCTTCTCCCATTCGTAATAATTCAAATAATGAAGAACCTCAAGAAGAAATTTTACGGAAATTATATGACATCAATGATTTACATAATTTAATTTCTAATAATATTTCCAAGTTAGTACCTGATCAGTTATTTACTTATAATTCACTTGTAGAGAGTGTTATGGCTGATAAAGGCAAAATATTTTTTTAAATGCTTCAGGTGCACGGGAAAAACCTTTGTGACCAATTTAATATTAGCCAAAGTTAGGGCACAGGGTAAAATCGCCATAGCCGTTGCGTCATCAGGTATTGCAGCAACATTATTGAGGGACGGAAGAACTGCTCACTCTACGTTTAAGTTGCCCCTTAATGTTTCACTTGATAGAGATAATGTGTGCTCCATTCGAAAAAATGGTCCTTTGGGCAAAGTGCTGCAAGATGCGAGCCTCATAGTATGGGATGAGTGCACTATGACTCATAGAGCTCACGTTGAGGCTTTAGATAGGACGCTTAAGGATTTAGGAAATTCAAATAAAGCTATGGGTGGAGTCACTATGATGTTTTCCGGTGACTTTAGACAAACATTGCCTGTAATAGTTAGGGGAACTAGAGCAGATATTATCAAGTCATGTTTGAAGTCATCCCCGGTATGGAAATCTATAGAATTTCTAAAGCTTTTTCAAATTCAAATTCAAAATATTCTTTATTCAAATAAACTTATTATAAGCACTTTTGAATCGTTGAATGAACATATGAGGAGTTATCACGGTGGAGGAACCTCAGATTTTGAAAACAAACTTTTAATAATCGGGGAAGGGAAAGTACCTGAATCAGACGACAAAAAAAATCCTTAGATAAAGACCTTGGTAGAATCGTGACAAATATTGAAGACCTAATATTAAAAGTACTGAAAAGTTGCCAATATACACCAAAAAAATTATCAGTGGATGTGTGAGAGGGCAATTTTAGCTGCGAAAAATTCAAACGTTGACGCCATCAATGAAAAAATGATAGCTAAATTACCAGGTGACAGCATCAATTATGTTTCCATTGATGCTATAGTGGAACACGAAGATGCGATTCATTACCCTCAAGAATTTTTAAATTCTTTGCATCCGTGCGGGCTACCTCCCCATTTATTGAAAATGAAAATCGGTACACCAATAATTTTACTGCGAAATCTACACCCACCAAGTCTATGCAACGAAATTACAAGTGCAATTGATTACAAGTGAAATTTCTGCGAAGTAATGTCATAGGGGCCGTAATTTTGACTGAACCAGCCATTGGGCAAACAGTGCTGATTCTACGATTTCCCATGATACCCACAGATTTGCCTTTTAGTTTTAAAAGGATACAATTTACAGTTAGAACATCATTTGCCGTCACAATCAATAAAGCGCAGGGACAAACTTTCAAGCATATTGGGATTGATTTAAGGGAATGCTGTTTTGCTCACGGGCAATTATATGTTGCTTTATTTAGATCCAGGTGCGGTGAAAACCAATATATTTTGATGCCTAAAGAAAATAAAACAAAAATATTGTATATACAGAAATATTGTAGTATAATGGCTTTAACTCATTTTAATTTTTTTTTCTTTTATTTTGACCCGACATCTCATTTTATTAAAACAACAAAGGTTCTGGTATTTGAAAGAAACGAAGAGAGGACGGAACGCAATGTCAGTGTGATTAGTAAGATATTAGAACAAGTGAATGAGGTGGTATACTTAAGAAGTATGTTCAGTAGAGATGGAAGATACAGGGAGCCATAGCTGCATTGATGAGACAGCGAAACGTCAGCACAGCTGCGCGTTTGGCCGTACACAATGCAGTGTTGGTACCGATGTTGTTATACGGCAGCAAAACGTGGGTATTACAGAAGAAGAATGAAAGAAAGATGAATGCCGTGGAGATGCGATCTCTTCATTGGATATGCGGAGTCAGTTTAGCTGACCGAATCCGCAATGAAGAGATGCACAGAATGGCAGTTACTAGCGAGGAAGCGACGGTGAAAATGAAGAAGAACATGTTCAGGTGGTTTGGGCACGTTGAACGAATGAGTGAAGAAAGAATGGCAAAAAAGATTTATGATGGAAAAGTGAGTGGTAAGAGAGGTAAGGGAAGACCTCGGTTTACCTTAGAAAACATAGTATCAAATATACTGGAGGAAGGTCACGTAAAAAGCATGGGGAGCCCCCGAAGGGCATGTTGATGAAAGTGGACGAGGCGAAAGAGGTATGTAGAGACCGTAGAGTTTGGCGCTCCGTTCTCTCTGACCACCCCGCTAAGGATAAAGCGTGAAGTTAAGTTATTTTGACCCGAACGAAGTCGGGATGGGCCGCCAGTAGTTAATACAATTATGTCCTTAGCTATACAATGTTAATAATATTCTTTTTACTGTAATAGCCCGTATTCTAAGTAACAAGTCTGCTGCATCGTAGTATATGTTAGTGCCAGGCAGCAGCGGCGTGTTGTCCCACCAGTCACCGAGCTCTCTCTCCCACGCTCGAGGATAACGCCAATCGTCAGATAAGCCTTCTTCTCTGGTTCTGGATGTTTTGGAGTAGGTTCATTATTAAAATATTCTGTTCTTACTGTTAATGTAATTTACTTAATAATTATATATTAATAACGCAATGCACGTGGAATAATATTTTTGCTTTACTTATAATTTTAAATATATAAAATATAAAACTTACTTTTTAACTTGTTCTATAATTTGTTGAGCCATGTGAAACTGCTCCATTTGGAGATAGTATGCACTGGCACACACACACAAGGTTACGGAAAATGGATATAGCAATAGTAGAGCCATGAAAAGTGGTTCCGCCGCATCTGGGTCATCTTCAAACACCAAACAACTTTTTGATAGAAGACTGAAAATACCATTTTTATTTGGATATAAATATAGCGACATTTAAAAAAAAACTGTTTTTTAAGGCGTTAGCTAAGACTACAAGTACCACGGAATTAGTAAAGTACTTACGTATCTTTCTATATTATAAGCATTTCTTTATAAAAATGCAGATATATAAATCATATTAATAATATCCATAAATACCTTAAAGGGTGCCTTGGGTTTATATTTATACATTTATTAATACAAGCATTCGCCCATTGTTGGTCCACATCTCTTAAACACGTCGCTAGTTCCCTCCAGCTATTTGCTTCTCTGGGTCCTTCAACTATTAGCTATAAGTGAGTGCAAATATGATTTGGGTACTAATACAACAAACAACCACACAGGGTTCCCTACCAATTTCAGGATCGACAGGAAGTGCAATTTATTAAAGTTAACAAATTTAAGCTTGCCGGCGGAAGTGGAACTACAATTATAAGTTTGTAATAACTTTTATTTATAATGTAAATTTCTGTTTTTCAGATTTTTCCCTGTAATTGAACTGCAAGGCACTTTGGATTACGGGCAAAAATTTGCAGGCATATGCAGTCAATTTGGGTGAAACGAACTACAAATATAAGTTTTCAATTATATTTTTTCAATGATTTTTTTTCACCTTCACGCATCCCTCCCGCATTCAGCAGGGTAGGCAAAGGAAGCCTAGTGCTAAATACTCCGCCTCCCACTTCCCCACGAGCCAACAACCTTTCGCGTGTACAGTCGCACGCGTGTGAACCTACGCCACTGTATATTAAAATAAAAATATGCTATATATAACCTGTAAATAAAGCTGAACAGCGTGAGGCAAGTCCTGGCACTGTCGAGCATCTCGTGCGGCCCTCAGAGTAGAATTCTCCTGTTCTATATCAGTACCCGTCAGCGTATCGCTAGTGATCCGCATTAGACGGGCGTGCGCTATCATTGTCATCTCCTTTTGAGATATTTAGTTCTATTAGTTTTTTTTAAGTATAAGATAACTTTAAGTACTTAATTATTCTAATTTCTAAGCTATTAATGAACTAGTGTTAAGTAAGTACGTTAGTTACATAAGTTATGGATTTTGTATGTTATTTAGTTATTATGTTAGGATTTTGTTTTAATTAGTATTTTGATGACTTTTTTTATATTATAGGCATTATCATATTCCATCTTGTATCTTAGAGAAAAGCAAAAAGTGCAATATTTATTTTGAATACACTTTCTCTACCCTAGTTTCGTTACACATAACGTGGCGGTACATAATGTAGTTATATAAAGTAATCATTTTCATTCTGCCGAATTTTCTAGAAGTTCGAGAAATTCCTGGAAATAAATGGTGGTGATAATAATAATATTTCATTAGGTTAATAATAAATATATTTATTTCTATTTGCTTGTACTTTTATTACCAACTAAAAATGTCAGTCGTGGCGCTGGGGCACAAAGTTGTAAACGACAGGTTTTGGGTTTGATTCCAAATGGAGGAAACGAAAGATTTCATATTTTAATTTCTTCACCCTGGCGTCGATTTAGAGCGGCGTTGAGTTCCGCCACTAAATACGTAATGCCGCGAGGATTCAGCGGCAAGTGGGGAGCGGAGTGTCTTAATACTAGGCTCCCTATGCTTAGTCTGCTACCCGCGGACTACAGTGTGAAGCTGATAAAATACCTTTACTCATATATTTGTATTCCACTAAGGAAGTAGATGATTGAAGACGATAATGATTTGCTCAACAAAATGTAGGAAGGGCAGAGGCAGACCTAAAATACTAACTTCAAAAGTGTGGTCAGATTGTAGAAAGTCGTTTACAACAAATTTGTTATTAACGTAAACAGCAGATTCTTGCCAAAAAGAATTAAACACCTCTACACGGACTCTCGTCGAGCTCAGCTGTCGGCTTACAGTGCAAAGATCTGGCTGACCTTGAATTAATTAATAATAGATAAATTAACAGGAAATAGTCTAAAATTTATTTTTTCAAGCCATATACATACATATTATAACAAAATATTATAATTTACTGTTACTCAAATATACTTAAGCAGTAAAATACACTATTAAATTCAAATTTATTAGCAAAAATACGTTTTTTTGTAAATTATTTTCATTATATTTCTTGGACATGTTTATGTGAATTATCTTAATAAATAAAAGTTACTTAATTATTTTATTCATAATTTTTTAGATAAAAATTAGCAGAAATTAACATACCGTAGTAAGGTACTCGTCGTAGAGAGTAAGTTGCGTTATGTACAGTCGCTTCCCAATCGTTATTTAGTTGACCACGGCCTGTACATTTTCTTTTATATGATTTTTCTTGCATTTCGTGAAGCATTTTGTTTAGATCAGACCTATTAAAGGAGCAAATATACGATCAAAGAATTATTAGATAAAAAGCGTAGTAGCGCAGTGTGTGTGTGTCGTGTAGTAGGTTCGAGTCAAATTGGGGGAAATGAATTATTTCATATTTTCATTTCCTTAATTAGCAAAAGATAAAACACCTCCAGAATTAGGCGGAAGGTGAGTATCGGAGTGTCTTAACACTAGGTTCCCTCTGCCCACCCTGCTGTGAAGCTGATCAATGTTGAACGACTCACTCACTGAGTTATATGCGCAGGTACAACGGCCTGCAGTAAAGGTTTCGCCAAAGTGACTTCTACGATGACAAATGCACACTTGCCGTCGCCACCCGTTGGACGCACTGTCTCTACCGTATCAATCGTTGCATTAGCTGAATCTGTTGTTGCTCTAAAATTATAATTTCATATGAAAATATAACTCGATAATGTAATAATAATTAATGTAGTAATAATTCCATAGTCAACCCTCGTACATATAGATATTAATTTTTTTTATCAAGTAGCAAATAGATTAAGAATATACGTTAATATATATTTGGTTTAAATATCATTTCTATAAAAATCCTAAATGATTTTATCATTTGTTTTCTTTCTTACTATCTCTTCTTTTTTTAAAATATAGATAGAAAACCTAGGATAAAAACAATTGTCCAATCCTTTTTAAATACTTTTCTTTTCTATATTAAAGTTTAATATAAATAATAAAAAGAATATACTTATTGAATGTGATTTTATCTTACTTGCTAGCCTTAACCATTGTAGAAGAAGCTTTGTCGTTGTTTCCTACAAGAATTTCGCAGCCACAGTTACTGAGCATCGTGTGTCTATCGAACCATTGTAAAGGAGCAACTATTTGAACATTAGTTTCTACGAAAATAAAAAAGTTTAATGTTCTGTAGTTATTATTTACAATCTTTCTTATTTTGCAGGAAAAACAAAGAAATAAAGAAAAAACATTGCTATATACACTTCAAAATGAATTCGTTTCGAAGTGCAGTCATTAACTGGTTTGACATTACATAAATATATATGCATTAATGTATTATTGCTTACTCATGCTTTTAATAAATGTTTTTTCAGCTTTACGTTGCATCCCTCACATAGCAGGTAATTACAGAGAACCTAGCGTTAAGGCACTCCGTCCTCATTAAACACTTCCGGTTCCCATTTTCCGCCGAATAGAATAAACATAGATTCAAATTTGTGTATCATCTTGATCCTTAAAACATAAAAAGACTAACTAAAGTCCAGTTATATAATTAATTACCTCCAGGATAAAGCAGCTTAAGCAGATCGAGAAAGCCCATAAAGATGTAGCCGTGACCTTCTCCGTAGATATTTATTTCTATGGGCCACTGATACCTGCGCAGATGCGTACGGAGCCATCTTTCCGTATCTTCTAATAATAAAGTGCGGTGAAAGGAATTCCATATGACAGTATCTTAAAATTTTGTAATTAATCTTATGGTATATATAATTCATACGCAACATATTTAAATTAAAATTTTATGACATGAATAATTTTTAATATAATAGAATCATTTAAAGATTAATAATATTTAGTATTATTATTAAAGTAAAGGGAGATGTCAATTTTTATGTCATAAAATAGTTTTGTTACTTACGGTTAAAATTATTATTCAAATAGGACTTGCAGTCAATATCGTCTTTATTTTGCAATTCTTCTACATGTATTTGTATTTTATTGTTTCCATAGGGAAACAGGTCGTCATTAGCTCTTACACTCTCCCATTGAGGGTAAAAAGACGAATTATTGAACCGTTTCCGTTGCTTATGTCCTCGAATAAATGTGAAAATATCTGTATGCTAAAAATTACCTCATCATTTAAAACTGACTCCTATATATATCTTATAAATTTTATTTCTTGTAGCTTGTAAAGTCAAGTGCGAGTTGAACTCGCTCACCGGGAGTTCAGTATGAATTTTAGGATCGAAATCCAACGGGTTAAAGTTGATAAACTTAAGTTTGCGGGCCTATGCAATCATTTTGTGTGAAATGAATTACATTGATAGGCTTGTAATGGTTTTTATCTGTAATATAAATGTCCATTTTTCGGACTTTTTGCCTTTATTTGTAACGAAAGTTCTTACTCGTTGCCAAATTTAATAATTGTAGGTCTGTGGAAAACACCCTAAAGAAGGATTTCGTTTCGTGCTCGAAGGGCCCGTAAACTTAAATATTTAATATTTATTTCAACTTAATACATCCACGCGATCTCCATATAAATAGTAATAACAGACGGACTGATGGAGAGATGGACAAAGTGATCCTATAAGGGTGCCAGTTTTCTCTTTTGTGATACGGAACCCTAAGTAGAATACTTCTGCTCTAGTTTAAATAATGTCATAAGGCAAACTATATTTATCATACCATTTCATTCTCTAAAGGCAACCTGGAAACTGCTGTATAATCGAATGTATCATCAACCGGAGCTATTGTGTTATAATATCCCACAAATGTTACAGTCATAATGTTCGCATGTTTAATTTTTTTTTTGTGTTCTGTGTTCTCCTCATTGTTAATTGATTTTATACACAATTTTATTTCTGGTAGATTATCCCAGCTCTTGCTGTGTAAAGCGGAAGCTGGTGCTGTCATTTCCATGCGTTGTTTTATTATTAATTTATTTTTATCTAAAATTTTAAATATTTGATCAGGTATTATAATTTTGTTACAGTAAAAATGAAGTTATTATATTAAATGTTATAATTATTTAATTTACCGGTAAATATTGGCAATATATCGATATTGCAACTATACATGTCGGCATCTATCCTACTTTGGATACCACCAGATTTTGAGATTTGGCTTTGAGAAGTTGAAGTATTTTCGGATGTCGTAAATGGTTGTATTGTTACTAAAATAAAAATAACAGTTTTCAGCATAAAACTATAGTAAAAGAACCATAAAAAACAGACGAAATAGCTGTTAGTCAGCAGTATAATGAAAGAGTGCTTAGTATTTAGTAAAGTATTAGTAAAATATATTAGTAAAATATTAATAGTATTAGTAAAATATTTCTTTTCCTCATTTTCTACTATAAAAGTTTCACTTAATTACAATAACTATATCTTTTAAACTGCATACCTTTAAGGGGACTGTCAGCGAATAAGCTCATTTTTTCATAATCCGATGGATCGTATTTCATGTGGCCCTTAGCAATTGTCTTTTCATTGATATTTGCTTTGTATTTGGAGGACATTATGACATTTGACAATAGTAATTGATTGAAAAAAGTAATTTTCAAGCAATAAGGTCTACATTCCTCTTCAGGCACTCGTAAACTTCGAACTTTAACTACGAGTTCATCTAGAGGAGGATTGTATATCTCCTCTTTGTAGTGAGTTTCAGATTTTATTAGGGATAGAGAAACCTCGGACTTGTTCTGAACATATAACAAAATATATTATGGAATGGACTTAAAATGATTTTATATAATCTAAAATATGTATGTAGTTACCTTAGTTTTCTTCATGTTAAGATATTCGAATTACTTAACAGCTTCAAACGACGATTAGTGACAACATAAAATTAAATATTTTTTAATCTGCCAACAATTTTCAAGTCGCAAGAAGGTTTAAACTTTTACAAATGTAATAATTGCTTGTGTTAGTCATGGGCGCAGGAAGAGGGGGGACCGGGTGGTCCTTGTCTAGAATTTTTGAACAGATGACATGACGTTTTGCATTTGAATGGTGGGTAGTCCACTGATGACTATGACTATGTGTGGAAAAATGGTGAAGTACTACAACAATAAACTATTCTAAATACTACGAGAGTTTCCGAATGTGTCTTGTGTGTACAGTAGCGATGGGCTATTTTTAGTTACAATTAAAAATTTAATAGTCATTATTCATCATTTGATTGTCCAGAAATCACAATTAAATATTCATAAATTACTTACAGTGTAACAATTAACAACTAAATGTTAATTGTAATTTCCGCACTTACAATTGATCAATTATATTAATATTTAATTGTTGATCACAAATAAAATTTACCCCACAATTAACGATTTGCAGAAAGGGAATAAAATCATAATTATTTTTTGTATTAGATAATTGTACATCATTCCATGTGTCAATATTATTTGGTTCCATTAGCGATTTCGTTTAGTGTGCGATTAATGGTGTCGTTTGTTCATGGTAGTATTATTTAGGGCTGTCAAAATAGATTACGTTAAGTTTTATTAAGTCTCTCTAAGAAATTTTTAAACAAAATTAGCTTATCAGCTACTCACGCTAGAAAGCAAATCTCAATATATTATCTGACTAAATGATCTTGGTTTTGCATCGGATCCCCATTTGGAAGGTCGTCGTTGGATTTCTACACGCACCTCGCGACATCCCTGAAATGGCCGAAAGTACAATTTTGTTCTTCCCTCTATAATAACGCCGGGTTCTCGTTATCCATTCAATATATATGGGAGAGATATTTGTCTCTATATCTAATAGATTTTAGACAAAATAGGTGTAAAATAATGTAAAGCGTATCATTGTTGTGTTCAAAAAATAACAAAGGTATATAATGCAATGTTCGCTGCAAGCCCTAATAACAAGCTACTGTTATTAAATATAAATTTATCGAAAATATATTTTACTCTTAATGACATATACGAGTACAGTAGATATCAATAGATACAGTCTTCTGCATATTGAAATATGCATAATTATTTATGTTTTGATTTGTTAATAATAGCTTCATTGTGCCATTTTTCATAAATATTTGGCTCTAATAGGTCCTTCTCTTGATAATATCCTCCACAATTGAACAGACGAAATCTTCAGTTTCCCCAAAAAGATCCCTGAGCTGTAACCAAGATAAGGAAGAAGCAGTGTCCGTGTCTGGGCCCATGGAATGTACCTCCATATAACTGATTTTCATTTTGATCATTGTGGGAAACTTAGCTTTCTATACAGTACCTAGCGTAGCTAGTGTCGTCATATTAAAAATGTTTTTTGTGATTATGGATTCGCTCTATAATGAAATTAAATTATTGAAAAAGCATTAATTTATTTACTAAAACTTATATGCATTATATAATTGCAGGGCCCCTATAATGTTGTTGTAAAAGAATAGGTAGTTTGCAATGGACCAAGAGAAAAGAATTTGACCGATGTTGTCTTAAATATGTCAGACGATAGAAGTTCAGGAGTATTTAAAATAAACTATCTCTCCAATACTCGCATTGATCAGGTCACTCGTATATACTGTCAATGATGTTATGGCAATTGAGGAGTTTTAAGAGAGCAGAGGGAACCTAGAAATACTGATAAGACATTCCGATTCTATTAAGACACTTCTGTTTCCCACCTTCCGCCGAAATCTGGAGACATTGCATCTTAAAGGGCGGAACAGAGCGTTCAGAGCGTTCTAAACTAAGTGTAAAAAGTTATTTACACTCAGTAAAGAACTTTTAATTTCCTGGCTGGCTGAAGCTGAAAATAAGGCATGAAATAAAAAAATGAAATAAAAACAATTTTATAAACACACTGGCCAAGACTTAATGCTATAAAAATAAGTTTTATCATCGAATTCTAATACTTTTCATATGGCAAGTCCAAATTGGCGTAGCTTTTCTAATAATATTTGATAGATACAGATTTAAATAATATTGCAACATTTTCAGATAAAAATAGTGGTATCTTTACTGTTAGATAAAACTAAAAAGTTATTATGGGTCTATAAGTCACACTTCGTCGCGGCTGCCTTGATCGATGCATATTACAAAGCGCCTAACTGTGTGGTTAAAAAGGTTTGATATATTATAAAATTAATTATTTTATTAATTTTTTTTGAAACATTATAATAAATATTTTTTTTTGATTGTGTATCTCTTTTTGAAAATTTTTGTTCAATGTGTATTTTTTCACGTAAAAACTTAAATTCGAAAGTAGTAAATTGTGAAATTGAATTGAATTGTAATGAAAAAGAATTCAGCGGAAAGTGGGGAAAGGAGTGTCTTATCATTAGATCCCCTACCCTTAATATATTTGATACTTAATTTTTAGGGAACATACAAAAGCTTTGTGAATTTTGACACAGATGCAAAAAAAATTCTGGGAAACAAGTTCTTTTATGGGAAATATATATTAAAAGCCTATGTGTTGTCTATGGAAGGCAATATATTGTGTTTGAAATTTATTAATGAATTTGAAAAAAACAAAGAATGATTTCCAAATAAAAGTTGATGAGAACAAATGCATTTTTTTAGCTACACGCTGTATCCCTCATATAGCAGAGTACGCAAAGGGAACCCGGTAATCTAATGATAAGATAGTCCGTTACAATTAAGATTTTTCTATTCCCCCATTTCCCACAATATGGTAGAAGTGGCGAAACTCAACGCCGCGTTTTGTCTCGTTACCAGAGCGGGGAAATGAAAATATTATTTATTATTCCTTCGAGTGGGATTGGAACACACAAACGTCGCGTATATTGTCGCATTTTTGTGTCAGAATTTACATTAATAAAAAAAAAATACAATAATAAAGAACAACTGGTTTGATTTGATTTTTTGTGTTGTGTTTTAATAGTCCATTTATTGAGGAAGGCTAAAGCGGGATTTAATATATCACGCTGAGACTGATAGGATTGAACTCTAAGTTATATCTACTTTGATAAAAGATAAATAAATCGCCATTTTTTGTACATCTTCTTAAGATTTATTATTCCGAGGTCAATTCTATTTCTGTTCTGAACTTCAGTGAACATAAGTTTAGTAGCTTAGGCGTGAAAACGTAACAAACAGACAGACATATCGAGCTATTTTTGTACTTATAGTGTTCCCTTAATAACGCTCTGACAATGACTGTACATGATTATTTTATAGATTTAGATCTGTCAATATTATTGAGCCCCATTAATGACGTGTTTTATGATCACATTATTTAGGGTTGTCAAAATAATAAAGTATTTTTTTTAAAGTGAATATTTATCATTAATATCATGGTAGCGCATTGGAATAGAATAAAATAGTGACTGGCTCTACGCTTTACACGTCACCGTCGTGGGTTCGATCCTTGGTTGTAAAAAACAATCATATGTAGATGCTATGGTTCGCCATATCATTTTTATTGGCATCAAGTCAATATCAGATCATAGGCATAAAGTGCAAGCAAATAAGCTGGAGACCGGTAAATTGAGTGCACAAATAGAAAAGTTTCTATTTTGTAAGAAGCAGTAAATACGTCAAAGTAAAAAATAAAATTATTATAAATGTCCTATGAAAACCCTGGTAACAAGGGAGCTATTATTAAATATAAATTTATGTAAAATATATTTTACTTCTAATGATTTACTTACAGTAGCTGTCAAATACTGTATACTGTCGTACATATTACAATATGCGTTTCTCTATATGTTTTAATTTGTTAATAATAGTTTCGTTAATAAGAATCGGTATTACGACGACTTTGAATAATTTTGTAAGTACTCAATAAGGCAAAAAAAATTTACAAGGCACTTGCAAATATATTAATATCAACATTCAGAATTGTTATTTCATTTGGTTAATTGCTTTGATTATTGGGCTAAATGGGCAACGGAATGTCTTAACACTAGGTTCCCTCTGCTGCCCCGCTGTGTGCATAATAGAGTGTGAAGCTGATTTTAGTAAGATAAGTTCTTATTGTAATATGTTTGTAGGTTCATCTTTGATGAATTGCAATGAATATAAATAATAACACCAACACATTTACAATTTGCTTATAACTTTTAAGATATTTTTTTCCTTTCAAAGAGTAATTAACTAATATTTTAAAAATAATTCTGCCTACGATGTTAACTATATGGCTAAATTAGTTTAAAAATAATTAGTTTAGAAATTGAAAAGCTTTTAAGAAGGTAACCAAGATTATGTACACAATGCAACGAAATGCAATTACAAAGCAAATAGATAAAGAAATACTGAAAATTTATTACACATGAAATTAATTATTAATTGAATATCATCAATTTTAATAAATAATAAAATTTTTTAATCAGATAATGGTAACGGATGGTAAATTACCATTGGTATTGGTACTTAGTGTATAATATATAAGCTATTGAAATTCTAAAATTATTTTTTGTGTTATTGCAGGGCCCATATATTGTTACAGTTAAAAAATATGAATTTTGCAATGGACCGAAACGACAGAATCTGACAGACATTACCTTAGATATGGATGCCGATAGGAGATCTGGAGTGTTTAACATAAACTATCTTACTAACACTCGTATAGATGAGGTGAGCTTTACTAACAATATTAATATTAAATACTAGTGGACGTGGACCCGAGCGCGGCTACGCCCGCTTGAACCATACGAATATTTGTTAAATATATTTATGAAATTATTTTCAGTTTTCAATAGAGAGATGCGTTAAGCAAGCTCATTTTGGGTGACGTTTTCTAACAACAAACTTTGCAAATCGTTGCTTAGCAACGGCGGTTGTTATAAACATGGCGGAATAAATACAAATATGAGAAAGAAAATATACTATGTTCATCCCGAGACCCTCAAGTATCTCTATATGTGTATTTTATCACAATTAAATTAGCAGTTTGGGCCTGATTGCGTAAAAGACAGACAGACAGACAGACAGACAGAGTTACTTTCGAATTTATAATATAGGTATGGATAGAGCCGAGTGGCGATCGAACTCACAACCAGTCAAATTTACAGTCACTCTTGTGCCCTGCGCCACGAAGACACCAATCATGCATTTTTAATTGTAGTATTTTATTATATGTATATAAAATTATTTAATATTTTAGATTAAAATAGTTATTTCAACAATGTCGGGAAACACTCAAAAAGTTTTATGGACTTACAAGTTAAATGATCCGTGTAAACACTTTGCAACGGCCGCCATGATAAGTTATTATTACAAATCGGCTAATTGTTTCGTGAAAAAGGTTTGAAATAGTCTCTATATCTATATTATAATTTTAAATAAATATATTACAATGAAATCCCGCATGGTATCCCGCGTACTGCGGTGTAGGCAGAGAGAACATAGTGTTAAGATACTCCGCTCCACACTTTCCACGGAATTCTGGAGGTATTGCGTGTTTGGAGGAACTCAGCGCCGCGTGTTGTTTGGACATCAGAGCGAAGAATGTAAAATATAAATTTAAATAAATATTTCTTTCTCTAAAGTGGATCGAACCCACCAACCAGCCGCGTCAGCATAGTCACACTTTGTGCCCTTTGCACCAGGACTGGCCTCAAGCATTAAATAAACTGTTCAGCTTTATTACATTATATAAATAAATTTAAAATAACATATGGTATTAAATTTCAGGGGCTTTACAAAAGCGTTGTCAGTTTTGATGCGACTACCAAATCACTTATGGGAAATAATTTTTTTTACGATACTTATTTATTGAAAGTGTACATTTTGTCAAAGGAAGGCAATATTGCGTGCATGAAATTATTTAATGAATTTAGCGAAAAAAAAAATTAAAATTTAAAATTATAGCTGGAGATAATATATATACAGAATAAAGATTTTATTTTCTTACTTTTGTCTATGTAACTAGGTACATTTTACAGGAATCGATAAAATTATTCCAAACAGAAAAGAAGGATTACTAATATTACCATGATCGTAGATACGGGCGGCTGGGCTTCAAATTTTAATAATATAAATAAAATAAAATAATGAATTAATTTATTTTTCAAAATATTTATTTATATTAATTATTTATGATTCGAATTAAAAAAATCTTAACACAAATATCTATTAGCTTATTACAATCACCATTACACCTTTTAAAACATTAATAATATAATAATTATCTCTAATTTGTATAAGTTATAATTATATATGTATATTGAACATATATATGTATTCAGTAAGCTGAAATTATGTGATTTAAATAATTATTGACATTCGATTCGAATAAAATATATTATTAGTCTATAAAAAAAGTAACAAAACAATTTTATACTTAAAAACTAAAAAAAATCTATCTCCATCTATTGATTTCAATTCTCAAAGAGTCCTCTAAAATATCAATAGGACTGGCTGTTAATTATTTTATTTTGAAAATGAAAATTTATTTTCTTTTTAGGTTTCGATTATAAATTTATTTCAATACTGTAATTTTTCTGTATCACTCTTGACAAAAGTTAAAACTACAGTTTTATTTCTTTTTTATATTTTTAGGCAGTCAAGTTTTTTGTGTTTCCTTATAATATTTTTTATTTACTAATTTAAACTAGTTAATCGTAAAACGAAGAGAAAAATATACAACGTTTATTAGGATTTAAATGTTTTCTTGAATTTTTATCATATCAGTCATTTTAATACCCACATTAGAGGATTGTACAAAAATATCTATAAAAATATTATTTTAACCACATTAATCACTTATATAATTAATAATTGGAACAAAATATGCCTCTATTCCTAATTCTAGTTAAGTTTGAGACTACGAAGCGATTTAAGTTTAACTTGTACCTAAAATTAAAAACGTGACGACAGGCGAGCACACATACTTATTACACGAAATTTTGAGGCATCGCGTTGCCTCGTTACCAGAGTTAGGAAATAAAAATGATAAATATTTCATTACCCCCGAATAGGAATCGAACCCATTCTCGCACGTGCCTCTGATTAATTCCCAGAAATAACCAATTAAAAAATAGGCTATAAATTTAAAAACCTAGAATTTTATTATAAATCTGTAAAACTAAAAAATAATATAAATTCTCTCAAGTAAAACAACTACTATAAATACAATTCTACCTTGTACTATCAGGCGTTTATATTGGAGAATAAATAACAAAATATTTTATAATAATATAAATTATACTGTAACAATTTCTACTAGTTACTTTTTGCCAAATACCGTGATAAGATGATAGCTAGTTCTCATCCTGACTGTACCTTCTCCATTATAGCATACGTAGTCTATGAGCTGTAAGTCGACAACAGTTTTTGAATAGTCTTCTAAGAAATCTTGTACCAGTTCCTTTGGTATTTTAAAAGGATTTATTGCTGCGACTGCATCTAATCACCAAGAAAAAAACATATTTAAATATTATGTGCTTAAGAAAGCTCTACTATTTGGTTGGTATCCCGCCCACAGTCGGGCAGGCAGAGGTGTGAACCTAGTGGCATTCCGATCTTCCTTCCGATCCGATCTTATTATAATTCGATTTCTCTAGTGGGAAGCGAACCCACCACTGCCGTGTTTACAGTCAGGAGCTGTGCCTCAAGCCTTCTGATTAGTGTTTGCTAAACCTAGAACTCCAGGTATCGAAAACGACCATATAAAACGTCGAAGAGTGATAAATATCTTTTACATACGAGATATTTATTAACTTACTTTTAATAGCCTCCAAGCTGCTGTATATATAGGATTTTTCAGTACAATGCACATCAACATTGTTGAATCCGATGGAAGTCATTATTCGTTTAATTTCTTTTTCAGGGTCCTTGAAAAGAAAAACAAAAAATAGTTATTTAAGGCATAGAGAGCCTGCCTAGGACGCAGTGGCGCGGGGGCACAAAGTGTGACTGTAAACGCGACTGGTTGTGTGTTCGATCCCCACTCGAGGAAATGAAATATTTATTTAAATTTATTTTTCCATTTCTTTGCTCTGGTATCGAGGCGAAGCGCGGCATTGACTTCCGCCACCCAACATGCAATGCCTCCGGAATTCGGCGGAAAGTGAGGACCGGAGTGTCTTAACACTAGGTTCCACCTGCCTATTCTGCTGTGTGCGGGATACACTGTGAAGCTGATTTAATTTGTAAATTTTTTTTGGTAGGGATAGAAATTAGAAGTTGGTAATTAGATTTATAAATGATGTTTATCTTTTCTTAATAACCTGGCAATCGTGGTACGGTGACACGAATCGTTCGACATCTCTCAGCCAATAGTTCCATTTTGCATTGCGAGCTAAGGTTCTGTAAACATCGTACACGGGCATGTGTCCTAAGAACGTAAGCAGACAAGCACCACCCCTCGTCAACAGATTGTATATATTTGTGAATGCTGTCCTGAAATATATATATATAAAAAAATAAGCAAAATACAAATGAGTACATATGTATGTAAAATTATTTAACATTTTGGATAAATTTGGCCGACATGACAGTGTAGAGTTCTTGTTAAATGTATAATATATACTAGACTGAACTTTAGTCTAACATGAAAACGAAATTTAAGTTTACGGACTCGATCAACAATTTGTGAATATTATCTTTACGCCTTTTTACGCCCACCGTTGGACATAGGCTTCTCCCTAGTTTCGACTTGGTTCCCAAATTAAATTAGATCGTCGGTCCACCTGGCGGGCCTGTCTGCGATAATTTATATTTTACTCTACTCCATTCATTGGAAAAGAAATTGTAAAAAAATTGACTTTGACTACATTTACATTTTTTTAAGAGTCGCTTAAAATGTTAGCAATTTATAATATTTAAAAATACTCTTGCGGCTACATTATTACTGTCCAAAGAAACCAATCAATGATAGAATTTTACTATATTATATAATTAAAAAAAAAACCACAAAATCAAAGAATATCATTGACAAAATGTAATTTAAAAAAATATATTTGAAGAAAAAATTGTACGACAATTTATATATAATGTTTTTTGTAATTTTTCCTTTAAAAACTATTAAAAATATATAATAATAATAATAATCATCCCAAGGTCTGTCAAAGTGTCGAAGGACGCCTTGTCCACGTGTTCGTAATACGTTGTTACTTGTATTATTCATTTACGAACGTAATACGTGAGGCATATAAAAATATTATTTATTTATTTTACTTATGGTTATCATTAATTTATTTAGGACTGCATCTTATTTTAGTTTTAATTTTTGACTTTATGAGTGTTGATTTAAAAATGTTTGTTTATAATAGACCATAAAAAATATTTAAGTACTCACTCTTGGTGTTTTATCCAATGTAGGGTGTAAAATGAAAAAGCATGATCGAAATTTCCTCGCAACTCTTCAGGTAAGTCACCCTCTATGTCGAGGACGGTAAAGCTGATGTAGCTGGTCGCGTGGTGTTTGTTTGCGAATTGTACCATTCTATCACTCTTATCACATCCCACGACTCTAGTGCAATTTCTTGGTAAAAATTTGGTTAGTATATTTGTTGTAACACTTCCATCTCCGCTACCAATATCTATAACTGTGTTCCCATCGTTTTTCCATTTAATTTTTTTCGCATATTCTTCTAAACACTGCAAAGCATCCCTTTTCTGTAAAGTATTACTTTTATGATATAATTCAGCATTGTCCATGTTGGGATTTTTTTTAGATTTACATATATTTTTAAAGAAGAAAAGGTGCGCGTGCGCTGGGTCGTTGCGTTCCACGCGGTTTCGGCGGGCAGTCTCGTCAGGAGCGTAGTTCGTATGTATTTATACGTGTCGGTGCACGGCATCGTTGACTCCGGCAAAGATGGTCGAGAAAAGCAAGAAGGCCTCGCTCTTGAAACCTGAAATTTATTGTAAGCAATGATAACGTGAGAAAACATTTAAAATCATACATATTTAGAAAACTTTTAAAATTCTTTCTTTTCTAAGTACGAAATAACACTTTAAAAGTGTTAGAAATATTTTAATATTTTTATTCATCTTTATGTATCCTCCTACTCTGTGCCTTTCCTTTCTATTTAATTATGTTCCATAACATTTTGTTTTGTATATTTACAATGACAAATATAAGCATCTAATAAAAGTGACAAATTATCATAAAACATTTTCTTCTGCCCTATTCCTTATATTAATTCAAATTATTTTTAGCATCTCTAACGTATCTTGCTAACAAAATAAATTTCGAATAAATATTCAGGTGACGTCACTCTAAGTAAAACGCAAAACGATTTACATCATAAATGTAGTAAGGAGAAGGTAAAATTGATGTTTATTTATATTTATTAAGCAAAAGTATTAAAATATGCCCGTGATATGACCGTATAATTTGATGAACTTATTAATAGTTTAGTTTAAAGAATATCCTTGTAGTTAAAAAAATCTAATAATATACCTAGATTAGCTTTGGAGACAGAGTTAATTGGAAAGATTCTCACTATATCTTTTGTTCGACCCATCTCTCCGCGGTAATTAAATATATTTTTTAAACCTATAAAGGACATTAGTAATACAGTACTTACCACATTTACCTACCATTTACATCCAAGCAAATATACGTAATTGAATATTTCTCTAACTGCGATTTTATAAAGGGTATAAGTCGAAAAGACTAATTCATATAAACCAAAAATAGAGTTACTTATCTATATTTGATCAATAAGTTGTTCTTACGTATGAATAGGTACTATTGTATAGTAATATAAATCACTGTCCTTGATCTGTACTATTTTTACTTGTCTTTTTAACTAAGCAATGTAGTTTTTAAAGGAGAAAAGTTTGTCCAAAGAGCTCACTACTTACCATATAAGAATTAATATGGTTTTAGAAAAGGAAATATATTGTACATAGTTTTACTCGGTTTGTTTATATTCATATTAATATGATAGAATGTGCTTATTATTACTTTATGATTTATTTAAAACTATTATTATTATTATGTCGAAGCTACTCAATGTTTAAATTTATACTATGTAAGTAGTTTATTTACAATACGGTGTTGCTAGTTTTCATTTAATATATATATATGTAGAAATGTCTTGCCATGTCAAAATAAAAGTATATACTCGTATATACGCGGTTCTTTTAGATTCGTAGATAAAATCACTCAAACGACGTAGAATATATTATTACTGTTGAATATCAGAGTATATTGTTATTCTTGAATGAACAAGGCTGTATATAGAGTCAGAAAATTACAATGGAAAGAATATAAGATAAGTTCATATAAGTGTTGTAATGTCGTTTATATTCTATGAAGTAATAAAGGAATGAGAAAATGTACTTGTTGAATAGTTATATTTTTATTTAGATTTTTTTTGTTGTTATTTTATTGCGTTTTTTTATTCCCTAGAAGTATAATGATTGAAGTGCACAAATATCATGACCTTAGCTAAGCTGATTCGCATATACCCGCCTCACGTTTGCATTCCGTTGCGTATGCATTACGTTTAGATAACACTTTTAAAAATAATTCACCTTACAACCTTCGAGTTAGATGTTATAATTGAGTGTTAACGGACTTGCAGATGGCGCGGATGTAGTTGCCAATTTTGGGTTATATCATTTAAAATTAATATCAATTGCATCCATTACAAGGTGCTTTTTCCATCATAATGCTGAGCAGTTTCTGGTCGAGACGAGCAACTTGCCCAAATATACTAAGTGAGGGTTTCGAAGGATGAAAAATATATCGAATATGTGAAGGCGTAAGGCGTATATTAGTTCGAGCGTAAGCGATCAAATAAACATGCTGCTTACAAAAGTTGGGTAGGACCAGGCTCAGTCGATCTTCTTTGACCGTTCACGAAAAAGTACATTGCCCTGGGTCCGCGTCGCAGTTCGCCTTCTTATTGCCTTTATTCGTAATATATCTACTCAGCTGGGTTAGGAATCTTGACCTAGCCTAATGTGATCTGTATTGCACACGCTCAGTTTCAATAAATAACAAGACGCTCACACGTATCTTTGTAATCATTTACGTATTGTTTTTAATGTTAATTATTTTAATTTTAAAATTTAGTATAGATTTTTAAGATCATGTTTCTAATAAATTAATTACAGTATTAATATAAATACCTGCCATAAAATGTTGCCATTAATTTCCATTGTTGCCACACGAAAAAGGTTTCTATTTAGTAATACATATGATTCACCCGCATTATTCTATATTACAAGTGGGTAGATATACTCGTAATATGTAACTGAAGTACTGCACCTGATGCACCTGTGTGCGGCGATCGCGTACGCTGTAATCTAAACTCGAAATTCAAGGACGAAGTTAAAAACTGGCAAAAAAATTCAAGACGGTGCATCCATAAGCTATAATGCAAGTGCACAGTACGTTTAAAGTGAGAGGCCGAAAACGATTTTGATACATAGGGTCTGTCTCGCAAACGATATGAGCAGACATTTGGAACTATTGCTTATTTTTTTATTATTATTAAAGGGATGAACAAATTTTAATTGAACAAAAAATGTTTTAAAATTTTTTTTTGCACCTTCGAAGTAACGGGATAAATTGCGATGCAATCTCTACTATCTAAGTACGTAGTACCATTAAGGAAAATCTTGAGGAAAATTATAATTGATAATAGTAAGATATTATAAAAGTTATTGGTAAATAACCTAATATATAAGATCAGATATGAGATTTTGTATGTTAACATGTTTTTGAAATACTGGTTACCTATTATAAAAATACTAATGGATCGAACTATATATAATATATGGTGATATTTCCTAAGCACTTAGTAAGTAATATTACTTGCTTTTGCTGTGTAAGCTTCACGAAGTAAATAATGATAAATAAATCGAAATATTTTTTTTAATGAAATAAGTGAATGATAGACATTGAACGTACCTATAGGATGTGTATGTTGTTTTTTAAATTGATATAGGTACCTACTTGAAAAAGTAAGAAAAGAAACATTTTTTATATTAGTTAATTTTTACTTAGTGTTATAAGTAACCTAATACAAATTCAAGTATCAAAATTCGTAGGCGGGTGTGTACTGCAATCGTCCGCAATGTCACCCCGACGGAGTTCAATGCTCAAGACCAGGAGAAAGGGCTCGTATTTGGGGAATTTTATTCTATTATAATACGTTCTTTGAATATTTACACTTTGCTTAAGAAATAATAACATACTACGATAGACAATATTTCTTGGTCTTAAGGAAAAGAAAGTCCCTTTTTTTTAGCGTCACGCTATATCCCACACTCAGCAGGGTAGTCGGAATCTAGTATTAAACAGTCCGTTTCCCATTTTCTGTCGAATTATGGTAGCGTTGCGCAACTCAACTGCGCGCTTGAAGAAAATGGAAATATTAAATATTTAATTTCCTCGAATGGGAATTGAACTCACAACCTGTCGCGTTTACAATCATACTTAGTGCCACTGCGGCTTGACTGGCCTCAAGAAAGCTTCGTTTCAACATATCCCTCTATCTATCGCATTTACATAGATTACAAAATATGTGATTACAAAATAGAACTTGCTTTCTCCAGTTAAGCTCGTCGCCCGAGTGTTTCGAAATATTTGTTATCGACTTCTTATAACAATAAATGTAATTGCTTCACGTGACGCATCAAACTTGTACTGGTTTTGGACCTTGGATATATCATTTATTTTAGGGATCCACATTGGTTTGATATTAAGTTATATTTATGTAACTTAAGTACATTTTCATGTACCTAATGCAAACTTTTTGATTTTAAACTTTCCATGTTATCTACTTAAAAATAATAAAACTCTTGAAGTACGAAATATTTACGAATAGCCTACTATTATACAAGGATTGATATATAATGTGTTATAGTTATTTCATGGTTTTTTAAACAACTATCATGCCAAATAACATTCGCGAAAATAGAAAAATAATTTTATTTTTATACATTTAAGTACTTACTTTTTTAATATTTTTTTTATTAATAAGGAACCTCTTAAAAAATTAGCATCTCTATCATTATTAGAACCAGCAATGACCGCTCTGAGGGACTTGATAATGGAACAGGGAAGTGAAAGTTAGAAAAAGTCAATTTCTTGTATTGAACTGAGTACTCAGTATCATAGTAAGTAACTAATATAATTACTTAAGCGACTGCCCGCGGTTTCGTCTGCAATACGAAATATTCAAATAGAGATAAACCTAATTTTATTATACGTACATATGTATTAATATTTTTTACATATACATAAATCAATATTTATAATTAGCAGGGTAGGTAGCGGGAACCTAGAGTTAAAACACTCCGTTCCTCACTTACTCTACAAGTCATGTCCATCATTCAGATGGAATTCAACATGGCGTTGTGTATTGTTACCAGAGAATGAAAATAAATATTCCCCCGATTGGGAATCGAACTCAAAACCGTCACTTTTACGCCCAGCCAGTGCTCCACGTTGGTCTCAATACTAATATTGTAAGTTAAATTAGACTTCAACTTGAACCCATGACCATACAGACTCAAAAAACGGGCGATTTTTTTTTATATCTCATATAATACAATATCATAAATTATATTGAAATAATAATAATAATTAATTAATATTTTTTTTCTTTCTTATTTTTTCTCTGTATGAAGAGTGCGACTTAACATTTCGTAAAGGTACATGCTCTTTTAATGAAATGGGGAAAGTAGTTGACCTTGCTTGTATCCAAACTAATCTTTGTGGAGAAAATAATGTTTTGGTGTAGTACCTACTCTTACACTTTACGACTAAATGTAAATAACTTATGGGACTCTTAAGTGACTTAGTGAATTCTTTTAACGATATACATATGCTATATTAAATTTATAAATAATTCAAATTTTTAACTGTAAGCCGATTATTATAATACTAGCGACCCGCTCGCGGTTTCGTCCGCTTGAACTATACAATTATTTATTTGGTAATTACTGTTGTGTTCTAATAACACTATAATTGTAAAGACAATGTCTATGTTATATCTGCAGCGTTGAGTTCCGCCAACAAACACACAACGCCACCAGAATTTGGCGCTGAGCGAAGTGTCTGAACACTAGACTCCCTGTGTCCACCCTGCTCACGGCGTGAAGATAAATAAAATATAAAACTAAAAGTATTACGTGCAAGCAATATAATTATATTATTGCAAAAATTGTACTTTTGTCCTTACCAAAGAACTAAGCGGGTGCATTGAACCAAGGATATTACTACCGAAATTTTAAATTGGTATGCTTTCTTTGTCACTCTTACGTCATTTCCGTTTGTATAAAAGAGGTAGGGGCCGATATAAATTGTTTAGGCGCCGTAAGCCGTTTAAACTTGGTCTCTCATTGAAGTCCCAATGGTTCCAACATTAAGGCAGGTTCGGTTTAAGGTCATAAAAGTTGTCGTAGTCTTAGAAAAAATACGAAATTAATTTTATGCAAATATTCATAATTAAACAAGTTGAATCAAGATAATTGTTTTTGAATCTTGAAGTACCGATGTACTCTTCTCATTTTTTTTGTGACACAAAGGCACAGGTTCTGATTGTAAGCGCGACGGTTGTGAGTTCGATTTCCTCTCGGGAGACATTGAGTTATTCTCATTTCTTTGCTCTGGTGTCAAGGAAAAGCGCATGCTAGTACCGCCATTCAACAAGCAAATGCTTCCCGAATTCGGTGAAACTGGGGAAAATGGGGAACGGAGTGTGACTTAACACTAGTTTCCTTCTGCCTACCCTGATGTGTGCGGGGCACAGCGTGAAACTGAAGCATCTTTGCCTGGTTATAGTTATTGGAACATTTTTATGAAGTACCTATTTTTATGTATATTTATATGCTAATTAGACATGAAAGCACAATTAAAGCGTATTAATTACGTAATAAGCCTCCAAGTAGAAATCGAACCTTCAATTTTCGCGTTTGTCCAACGACTTCCTTCTTCTGCCACAATAGGCTAAAAAAAGGTTTTTTTTAAATATTTTCAATTCCCTTAAAAGTGCCATCTACTGAGACTCAGTTTTATTAAATAAAGACCAGTCAACTCCGACACGACATAAGAGTTCAGGGCCCGGTAGTGTTGGTGTGATTCGGTAGAGGGCGTTGAATTTAATTTCGTTTAAAAAAAATCAGCATCACGCTGTATCCCGCGCACAGTAGGGTAATCAGACAGAACGTAGTGTTAAGACACTCCGTTCTGGAACGTCATCCGTCCCCACTTTCTACCGAATCCTGGAGGCATTACGTGTTGAGTGAAGGAGGCATTACAGAACTCAATATTTTTCAATTTATTTTTAGTATGTATGGCATATTCATCTACGTACGGTTCTTGAACCGTAAAATATAAAATCAAGTTATTTTTTATTTCTCTTATCTGATTATTATTCTGCTATTGATGATATACTGTTAAAGGAGCAAATCCATTTAATCAAATTAAAAAAAAATGGTACCAACTCGTGGACTGCACTAGGTATGTTTACGATCAATTTTTTTGTACGCATTTAATCAGATAATCAAAGAATTTCTTTATTCAGGCACCAATTGAAATAACAGACACGGTAATAATACATTAAAAATGTTTAGGGAATTTTTCTAGAGTACAATAGTGAAAACTGCTATTCGATCGGTTAAGTTCTTTTTCAGATTAACACGAACTAATTCACAGTGCACAAACGTCAAAAAACAGACAAACAGCCATTCATTTTATCTATCACATTTATAAATACTATTAATAAATGTATTACAATAATGCTGATTTTCTCCTATATCTTCCAAGTACAGACAGCGGTCAGTTATATATTTTTTTATATTATAATTAAGCATAGATATAATTATGTAGATAATTTAATTTCACATATTGTATTGAATGTATAATATAAAGTAAATAAGAAAGTGTCTCTAAATGTTAGATTTCCTTGCAAAGAAATTTCAACATACTAGAAGAAGAACAGAACAAGTTGTCAACTTGAAATCGAAAAAAAAGTATCTCATATAAAAATTGAGTGGTTCAAAATTATTTTCTGCCGTCATGTTTATTCCTACATACAAAGTATTATTTACCAACGCTCACAGGCGCCGGACCGGCACACAGGAAGAAAAAGTATACAAAATATACAAAAAGCTTTGCTAAGAATAAGCAGGACGGAGTCTCGGATCTTATTTTTCTCGCGGACTTTTCAGTCGCTCTCGGGTGGTGGGAAAGGGGGGGGTCTCCACCCACTGCAATAATACTGCGTCACTATTTTGCGCCATTACCTACACTCGCTTCCTATTCTGTGAGTAGCGTGGTTGGTAGAACGTGAAATTTTGTAGAGTTGGTAGGTATATATAAATGTTACTTTATAACGTTTAAGAACAACGGGAAAGATGCCATTTTGGTTGAGTACCAAAAAAATAACAAATCTATCAGTTGGTCCGACAAAGGTTACTATAAAAATACAATAATTTATTTTTGTATTGATAAAAATATCTCACAAATACATTAAATACATACGATTTATAAAATAATTTAATTTCCAATACAGTCAGTTTGTTCGTGATACCATATCCAGGGGTATTTCATTTTACTTCAAATATTTTATCACTATTCGAGGTATTACTGACAATAATACTCATTACAAATGAAAGTTAATTTCAGATTTAAAATTTCAATAACTATTTAACTTATTGTAATTTTGATGACATTCAATTAAAATTTCCTTGCCATATAAAAACAGAGGTGCTCATATATTTTACAAAACTTTGAAATCAATAAATCTATAAATGTTAGTGAAAGAGAGAGAGAGAGAGTGAGAGTGGTGTTGAATTCCGCCATTCAACACGCAATTTTTTCCCCCTGGTACAGAGGTACCAGGAAGAATTTCACTTTAAATGAAAATAGCTCCTGCACCACGGCAGGCCTCTTTATAAGACAATAAGAATTATATATAAATCTAATATCTAAAAGGAACACTACGCAATAATGCAGCGAAACTATTCATAGCAATGTGAGAATACAGAACGGCAATTATTGAAAATCGATACATACGCTTGCTATTTAAGTTCTGGAGGGAACCTAGTGCTTAGCCATTGCGTTCCCGACTTTCCACTAATTCTTCGAGCCATTGAGTGCTGAGTGGCAACTAGCGGAACTCAACGCCGCGTTTTGCTTTGGTACCAGAGCGAAGAAATGAAAATATTAATATATATTAACTCATTTCCCAGACTAGGTAATTATATTAAGCTTTTGCTTTAAAATTCATCATTTACTTATAGTATGTATTTCTTTAAACAATAATTAAGACCCATTTACAACCTCAATGAAAACGGTTTAATTACATCGCTGTGTGGGTACACCTGTGTTGGCGATAATATAATATATATGAGCATTTAAAATATTTACGATACATTATGGCAGCAGATTGTTATTAGAACATTGTCACACAGCCATCTAATACATATTATAAATAACCGATGCAGGAATTCAATTAGCAACGAGGTAATATTTACAAAACAATATGGAAACAACTGGCGGCATTATAAAAGCTTAAACAACAGGCAAACAATGTTAAGCTTTCATAAAACTCCGTGAATAGTTATATACATAGACTGAAAATGCAACTAGCTGCTCTGAGGACACCTAAGCATACCGCTGCAGATATAGCTTTGGAGACACAAAGTATTCACTACTTAACGACTTCCAAAACAATTAAAACTCACATCGCCGTATCCAATGCTGGATTTCGTATTGTTTGATCTAAAACAATCATTTCGTAAGCGCAATGTATGGGGTGTAGCCAGTCGGATTCGAGGTTAGTGGCTGATACGTGAATCTCGTTTGGGGTGGGTGTGAGGCGTCGGTCCTTTGATTCCGGCGAGATTAAACGTGCGGCAGACGGTGGCGCCTCTATCGATTGTTGTTATAATTACAACGCTATCCTCGCCCAGTCGCAAATGAAATTGTTCCGACACAGCCTGCTATGGATGCCACTCTGTTATTGCAGTTGTATATGTGTAGACGTACATTAGTGGTTTATAATACTATTAATAGCTTGAGTTATCTATTTCGTGCTGCAGCTTACAATGTCGTGTGCATCTAACTGCAATAGTATGCTGCAATTACACAAGCTGGTGTTGGAAATTAAAGGTTATGACAGAAATATAAATAGAAACATAATTAAGAATCAAGGCGATGATGGACCTGTTGACAGAGCACTATCGATTGTTTATTTCTTATTTTAGATTATTGTCATATTCTACAAATATTTGCATTTACAATAGTTTATATGTACAGTATGATAGCAGAAAGGCAGTTACGTCTGCGCAGTACGGCTAGTGCAGCGACAAATCCACATTCGAATACGAAATACGAATAGAAACCGAGAGGGCAATCCAATAAAACATTCGTAGCGCCAAACGTAGATACGTCTACGTGCCGTAGACGCCTCCCGCGCGCGCATGCGTACCGCACTAGTACAGAACAAACGGACAGTGCCAATTTCAATCGTAGAAAAAAAATAACCAATTCCAAATGGAGAAGGCTTCGCGGCGGCCAATGGGAGCGCTTACATTCGTCATGCCGACTGTGTGGGCGGGGCGAATGATATCTAGCATTGGAATGTGCCTTGTATTTGTTTTGCTGGATGCGAAGGCTCTATTGCTCGGTGTTTGAGCCTCTTTCCCTTTGTGGGGGACGGCGGCGGAAACCTCGGTACGGTTTTGAGAAGAGATTTTCACATTATATACTCATTTAACTCCTTCAAAGCCTTCTTTCTATATCCAAATCCTAGTGTTATTCGGTAGGCAGTTTGTATATCCAGTCTATAATAAATCTCCATAAAAATGACTAACAAAAGCGATTTTGTTCGATCTTGAGGGAGATTGAGCAAAAGTTAGCTCTTAAGAACATTAAGAGGTGTCTTTTCATTTATATATAACAGTAAGTATTGATTTTTCGATAGGGAAAAAACGAAGGCAACGATCTATGCAGATCTGGAGTGCTCTCGGCACATCAGATGGCACCGGCGGGGCAGCCTCCGCAGACAATCGAACGGTGGGGGGTGCCCCCCACTGGAGGTAGAGGCTGGCATAGAGTAAAGGAAGCTCTACAGACATTTAAGTACAATTACGTCGATATTTTTTAGCTATATATATTTTTGTTTTCTTTTACTTAATTATAAAGTATTTTGGTACTTGTATTTCTAAGTGATCTTCCGTAACTGTTAATGTTGTTTTTAACTTTTAACTGACGCCTTATTATATAAAAGAACCACCATGTTTTTTATTACATTTACTAGTGGACCCGAACGCGGCTACGCTCGCTTGAACTAAACGAATATTTATTAAATATATTTATGAAATTATTTTCAGTTTTCAATAGAGAGATGCGTTAAGCAAGCTCATTTTGGGTGACGTTTTCTAACAACAAACTTTGCAAATCGTTGCTTAGCAACGTCGGTTGTTATTAACATGGCGGAATAAATTGCATGTCAAATTAATAAGTATTTTAATATATTTGTATATATCGATAATATTACAAATATGAGAAAAAAAAGTATCCTATGTTCATCCCGAGACCCTCAAATATCTCTCTATGAGTATTTTATCACAATTAAATTTGCGGTTTAGGCCTGCTTGCGTAAAAGACAGACAGACAGACAGAGTTATTTTCGAATTTATAATATAGGTATGGATTATATTCATTCTAAATTGCTTGCTCGGCGGAGTACATTTTTTTCTCTTTTATATTTATCTATTATTTTATTCATATCAATATTATATATTAAGACAAAATAAGAAAACTCTTGTTAAACATTAATAATAAAACGGACATTACTTCATGCCATTATTACTAAGAAATTCTTAAAACCGGTACACATATCCAACCACAGCTTCTCTACATCAGTTGAAAAAATCATATCTGTAGCATTATCTATGGCGATATCGACCCGTCGGCGGCGACTTCCCATTCTCGAAGTAAAACACGGCGGGAAGGAAACCGCGGGATAACACCCACCACCCCCACCCGATCTTTACGTTTCAGGAATAAATATTTCAGAGCGTGTGCTTCGGAAGTTACAGCTATGTATCGCGGTAACAATCCGAGAATGGGAAACCTCGTACTTTTATGTATCTTGGAGCTGACTGGTTTTGCAATTTAATGTATTATGTGGAACTTATTTTCTTGTTTAAATTAGAGTGTGTTGCTTTATTGAATTTATTATAAGGATATTTTTTCTTCTTCAGGAAAATGCGTCAAATATGTACAAAGAAGATATGTCTTATAGTTAATTAAGATGTAATTTCATGACGAGATGCTGTTTGTTTGAAATTGAGCTCTGGCAACTGTAAGCTGAACTTCACAATTGTGGAATTATTAATTTCATTTATTTTAGATATGATTTAAATAGATTTATGATTTAAAGAGAAAATGATTTATATAGAGAAAATTTAAAGAAAAACATATTAATAAGTTACTTCTACCCGCAGACAATGAAGAAAATAATTTTTACTAGCCCTTGGCCCCGCGCAGCTTCGGCCGCTTAAACTATAAGAATATTTCATTAAGTGTTATTAAGTAAAGTGTATTAATTGTTTTATGGGTATCTATACTGTTGTCGCAATACCTCTATCATTCGGCTGAAAATGGATAGGTACGGAGAGTTTTAGATATTATATTCCCAGGTTACTTCTGCCTGCTATGCTTTGTGTAGGACACGGCGTGAAGCTAAAGAAATAATATAGTGTTATGCAGAAACAGAAAGACACGTGTTTCTTGATGACGTATTCACTTAACACGTCACGACGTATCACCTACGTGTCTTTCTCACAACGTATTCTTTCTAGCAAAAACAATCGTCTGCTTTGAAATTGCAGTCAGTTCCCTTCAATTTTATTTATACTCGTTAATACAAACATACATTATAAGTCGTTATTTACATTTTTTGGGAATTTATTAATATTGCTCGAAAAATTGTCCTATTTAATGGAATAATCTTTAGTTATTTCACATCTACATATTTAGGTAAATGTATGACATAGACAGACAAACGCATGTTTTCCCGCGTTAATTCCAATCCCGAAAGAATTCCGAGATAAAAAGACGCCTATATGTTGGTCCACAACCCCATCTATCTTTCAGTGTTAGTCCCATTAAAAATCGTACAGCTGCTTCTGTGATTAGCTTCGATAAACAGAAGAAAGACAGATAACATTATTAAAATTATTAGTCTGTGTTTTGTTATCGTATAAATAACTAAATGCACTTGAAAAGTACTGCCATTTCAAAATCACAGACAGACACTTCAATTTAATTAATATATAGAGATGTAATATAAGTTTTTCATTATTTTTAAATACAGGTTACATTTTTTTTTGTTAAATATAATTCTGTAAAAATGTTATACGTCTAAAACACAAAGCTCGGAGAATAAAGATTACACTTTATATTAAACATTCTAAATTCAAATAATATAAAGTCATATAGAGAATAGAAAATAACAAATTGTGTTAATGTTAATAAATTGTATTAGAAAGAAAGTTGTATATTTTTGAAATAATTTGTTAGGAAATAACATATTCTTTGCTATTAATATAGCTGTTAAAAATTTTTTACTTATAAATAAAAAGTACAAGCTTAAATTAGTAATTAGTATGAAATTACTTACATGTCACAAAAACGAACAAACTCCACAATTCACTGAATATAAATAAATAAATACATATAATATAAATTTATATTTATTTGTTTTCTTCCATATATTTTCATTTGAGTGCGTCTGCTTGTTACTATGAGTTTGTTTGAAATATATCACAAATGCACTGTAGTAACACCATAGCACTCGTATACGCAATAATTGATTAAATGAATTGGTTATAGTCAAGCCTTATTACACTACAGAATGGTCATACCTTGCGTAGTTTCTTACGTACAGCTGATAAGCATGTTTTATGATTGCGAAAAAATATTTCAAAATATTAGTCTTTTCTCATTTATATGCGTTGGTTTTTTAGCGTCACGCTGTATCCCGCACACAGCAGGGTAGGCAAAGTTAACATAGTGTTAGAACACTCCGTTCCCCGTTTTCCGCTGAATTCTGAAGACATTCCGTGTTGAGAGGTGGAACAGTCGACATCAGAGCGAAGAACTAAAAATGGTTTTTTTTCTCTCTCTCTCTCTCATCCGCTCTCTCTGTCCAAACTTTTTTCATTTTGTTATATTTTTATCTCACAAGTTCTACCTACCCTGCAACTTCTGTTTTGCGTGGACTGTAAAACATAAAATACTTTTATCCGTGTGAATTATTAGGTGAATTAGTAATATGTGAATTAGGTTCAAAAACGAATAATACAATTTGTTAGGACGAATCAAACAAGCCCCAATCCAACGCTAGTATTACTCTATTAGCAAGCGCCTTTCACTTTTGTCTTCTACCCTAACGCCAATGTCAATCGTACATTTCCTGTTCTATTAGTAATAAAATTGTTGATGAATTAAATAAATTAAATTAAAAATTTAAAAAAAAAATTGCCTAATCTGACATCTTTAGTTAGTACAAAATCGAACAGGTACTTGACGTGGTCCTAACTCCTCAGGCACACGCCAACGCCACCCAATTTATATTCGAGTCAATAACGCTATATGCAAATATCGTATCACCATTAATTAGGTTTTCCTCTTACAAGTTTTGCTGAGTTGTATTTAACACGCATCTAGTGACTATGAATTATGCAGCCGCTCCACCGGCACGACCATTGAGTGTATGAGGCCAATGCGAAATGCCTCTTTGGCTATATTAGCCTTTCGTCACTAGGGCCCTTCATAAACTATCCGACGTGCTTTTATTTTATAATCGGTGCAGAAAATATTTATAAGTGAAATTTTAAGAGCCAAGACAGCTAGTCTTGTATCGAATTAGAATAATCGACGCCGTGTAACTCTAAAAATTGTACAGTATAAAATATTTTGTTTATGTTTTCCGAAATACGATAATTTATATCCGTTTTATATGATTCCATATAGATAAGTGTATAAAAGTATAAAGAAAAATTAAGAAGTATATTATGGTATAAATAGTGCTCAATTATTTCAAAGATCAAAGTTTTTAGGGATCCGCAACTCAAAAGGACTAAAATAAGAAAGGAACTCTTGTAGGGCCACTTTTCTGTCTATTAATCTGTCATTTATCTCCAAATGAGATCGTGTCCAGTTGAAATTAATATCAAATATTTAAGTCTATGGTCGCTTAAAGCATAGCACAAAAGCATATTAAATAACAGTGCATTTTGCATGAATATCCCCACTTCCCGTGCTCATACAGTTATTATATTTTTCATGAATTCATCATTTACAATACAACTAACGGAAAAAATTCGTAACGTGAAAATGTATAAGTAACGTCCACTATACTCTTACTTGAACGATATTGTTTTAGTTTACCAGAATGTATAAGTCTTCAGAATACGTATAATGTAGATATTGATTTGTAGATATTTCAATGAAATTATTAGAAACTTTTTAAAGTCTGAAATGATTTTTGAGTTGCGAAACTCAACGCCGTGCATTGCGTAGACACCATAGTGAAAAAATATAAATATAAATTATAATTAATATTTCATTTCCTCGAGTGGGGGTCGAACTCACAACCAATCGCGTTTACGCTATGTGCCGCTGCGTCGCGACTGGCCTCAACCATGACCATGAATTATTAAGTTTTACATATTCTAAATTTGAAAAACAAAATTTGAGATATAATTATAGATTCTATCACAATTGTAGAGCAATAAGCGTTCCTGAACAATAACGAGGTTTAATGAAAAAGGTTTTATCAGGAAATGTTTAATATTTACATTAATCGATTATTTCTTGTTACAATTTTTATAAAACAATGAATGACAGTATATGATTAATTTATGTTAAACTTTACAATTCAATTACGTAACTCGCTACAAATGTATTAGTTGCCGTTAGAAAATTCTTTATAAAACATCTGGTGTAGCCCACTCATGTTGGTCTCCCTCCAGGAACACACATGCAGAAAATAGATAGACAAAGCCGTAAAGAATGATCGTGACATGATGCAGCACTTGCAAGAAAAATAGAGCTTATTCCTTATTTCTCTTTGGAAAGGAAATTTTAGGGCAATTTAGGGTTAAATAGGTTTGGTTTTGGTTTTTTTCTATTATATTTTCTTATTTAATTTGATATGGACCAAAAAAAAAAGAATTATAATTTACCGACTGTATTGGAAAAGTTCATGTAAAGAACAAAGTTAATAAAAAGTATAGATCCATTGAGATTTTCCAATTAGTATAGGAGGCGCAGGGGAACAAACGAGTGAGTGGTGGGTTTGATTCCCACTTTAGAAATTAAATGTCTTAGCTAAAAGCGGCATTGAGTTCCGCCACTCCACATGCAATATCTGGCACAACTGGGTAACGGACTAAGCTTCCTCTGCCTACTCTGCTACATGCCGAATACAACATAAAGCCGAAAAAAAAATGTTAATATGTTTATGTTTATTGCATATCTTTGTTTGTTTTTATTTCCTTGTCGGTATTGCAGCTAATACAAGAATTAAATCACGCAAGTGTAATCATGAAACGAGAAAAATAGCTAGAAAGGGTCGTTCGTGCTAGTCCCAATGGCTGACAAAAATCAGTAGGCATGACTCGAGGATTTCTTACTCTTATACTAAACTAAGGTTAACTTCGTTTAATCAAAAAGTCTTTTACTGTCCTTTTCATAAAATCTACTTTAGAAAATGAAAGTGTACATAGTGAAAAAATATTCGGTTGAACTACCCTTACGTGGAGAAACTCAAACCCTTCCGTGCAATGTGATTTGCGTCAGTGGAGATGCGTTTAGAACTGATCACCGGACGGTAACCGAGTGGAAAAAACGCTTCTCATGCTGCTGTTTTGGAAAACAGTTTGAATGAGTGCTTCGAAATTTTCTTCGTTATTTGCTGAGATTTTCAATATAAATGGGCTTAAGTTTAAACAGCCACTGTAGCTGTTAACTTAACTGTGTTGAATACTTGTATCGGACCAATTTATTTTAAGATTAATTAAATAATGAATTTGTTAATGAAGTATAAATTGCAATATTTGTTTATCTAATATAAGTTAGTAATAACATTTTTGATAGCTTATTTAATATAGTGTTTGTTCTCTTTGATACAATAGGTATATATTTGAATTAAAAATTGATAATAATTTTTATATCTATAATGATTTTGAAGTTTCTGCTACCTTTCAGGCTATTGTATTTCCAAAGGCGTCAACCGCGAGGTGGGTAATGTTATCATTCCATTAATTACAACAACAGCCCCCCTGCTTTTTAAAAGTAAATTAATCCGATTAAGGGGGAATCGAAGAACCCGCTCCGTCCGAGTTTATTCAGGTAACATTCTTACGAATAATTATTTTTTGTAATTAAATCCATCAACACGATTTTTTCCTAATGATTCTCCCGTGGGATGGGGAGGTGGCGGAGCGGTGGGGACGCCTTTGTATTTTGTTTCCCCAGTTCATATAAATGCCACGTACGACTCGATTTTAATAAATAAAGATACTTTTTTATATAGTGTTAGCGTAAATAGTTTTTAATATTATGTCCTTTTGTCGAAAGGTCACTCACTCATCACGAAATCTCAGAAACTACAAGTGCTAGAAATCTGATATTTTGCATAGGAGATATTTATAGGACGTAGGTGCTCGCTAATGCGGGAATTTGCAATATTCGACTTCTAAGGGGTTGTTTTTGAGGTTGAAAGTTTGTATGAAACTTCGTTACTACAATTGCTAGGAGTCTCAAATTTTGCATGGACATTATTTATAGGACGTAGGTCTCATGGAGACAGAAATTAATATTAACGTAGTTCACGCAGGCGAACCCGCGGGTGGGCGGCTAGTATTTTATATAAAACAACTTTTTTCTGTGGTTTCACCCATTATTGCCCAGCAGACAGGATTCCATTTCTATGTACTTCTTCTATCTCTTAATTCAAGATGTTACGTGTAAGGCAAATATCGATCGGCGGTACTTAACGCCGCGCTTTGTAGGCCAAAGCAGTGAAATAAGACTAATTTAAATAAAGTATAGCCATTGCCTTACGATACTGACACGATTGCTTTATTTAAAAAAAATATAATAATAATAAAAATAATTAAAGTTAATGTTAAAAATGTTTTTAAGTGATCTTTTTACTCCTTGCATTTTCTGTATTTGGTATTATAAACAACATCCCATAGCAGCATCTCTCCCCAGCCGGAGTGTTAATGATATCTCGCTTTTTAAAGGCACATCATTTACTTACTTTTAAGAAAATTAATTGAAATGAGTTCTGACGATGAAAAGATGGCGATACAAAAGATGGTGGATGGTAGCCGCTAGGTGTCGCTCGGAGATAACTTGTTCGAGTTTAATTAATTATTTTGTGGCAAAGAATCCTGTTCGCTTTGAAATTTTGGCCCCATTCACTCATTTGCGCAATTATGATTTCGATTACGAAGCAATATAAATAAAGCACTAGATATTAAGGCTGTTTTAATTAAGAATATTACTATATTTTTTTTCATTCAATGGTTTCATTTAATGAAATTTCATAAAAATCGTTTTATAAAGAGAAACAAATAAATAGTTATATAAATAGAAGCATCTTTTGCTTAACCAATACAATTAGTAACTAGTTACACTGGATAGGCCACATCTGCGTATAGAGTATGTGGACCGCTTAATGTATCGGGAGGATCGCAGATCGATGGCCTCCCCCTGGGAATGTATTGCAGTAGATTGCCTCACTTTTGTTTCCGTCTCTGGTTTATCGGGAAATTTCATTGGGAGATTTTCTCACACGCGATTTCCATATATGAGTACAACTTTGACATGGTTTTTTTTCTGAACAAGTGTACTGTATTCACAAATCATCGAAAACAGTAAAAACAATACAGACATAACTTTGCTTGTACGTGATAGATAAAACCTTTGACATAGTGGTGGTGACTCAGCTTTACATTTTCCGTTGTTTTCTTACCCTTGCAGGCATTTGTTTTTTTTCGTATTACTTCTTTTGTTTGCCTCTTGTACGTACATAAATACAATAAATATCACTAGTTTATTTCCCGAGTTTTCTTTCAGCTATACGCCGAATCCTCCGTTTCCCACATCCCGTCGTTCCACGAGGCATTGTCTTGTTACCTATCAGAGCATAAACGATAAAACTCCTTCTCCCAAGTGCGAATCGAACCCACAGCGTCCTCGCATTTACAATCAGACGTAAGCAGGTCTTACTTCTCGAGATGGAATAAAAAAATGATATAAATGGTCAATTTAAACCAACATTATGCATACTTTATACTTATATAAAAAAAAGTAATAGTCTGACCATCTAACATTATGTATAAATTCACGCTACAAATCGTACGTAAAACTCTATACGTTATTTAGAAGCATAGATCATATATCGCGAATGTACGAGTATACGTCTCTCTTATTTTATTGGCTTCCCTACGGGCAGAGCGGAGTAATATTTTCGACTTCTTATTTTTGAGAACGGCTCCCTATGAGCAAAGTGTGAAATGATGTTTTGGTTTTTATTTTATCGTCCCGCAGGGTGAAGTTCCGTTCTCGCAATCTTTTGTTTTGAAATGTTTTTTCACAGTGAATGTTCAAATGTGAACCAAAATATGCGTGTAAATGCCTCAATTTTATTTATATGATTGCTTATAATGATATCATATTTCTGGAATTATTAATATTATGAAGATTATTTTTTACAATTACTGTTTTTTAATGTATTTCTATTACCTAGCGCTAAAATTGAATAGTAAGAAAGATAGTAGATAGTAGTCATATCAAACGTAACAAACTTACTTTCTGTTTATATTATACTAATATTTTTAGTTATTCATTTCATAGCTAATAATATATGTCCTCAGCACCGGTAAAACGTTATATGAAAAATAAAACCTACACTGGCGTAGCGTGTTATTAATGTCCTTTCGCTTCGTATTAGTCGCCGCACCCTAATTAGGAACATTCTTGGCAAAAGAAAATTACTCGAGTTTCTAGTGGTTAAATAACTTTAACAACCTTATAGTAATTTGCCCTCTTTTATTTCAGTAAGGCAATTTATATTATTTTATCATTAATAAGCCATATTTTACAATATATGAGAAACGGTTCAATTTAATTTTCCTTGTTCTTTAAGTTTACCACGTATTTGTTAACTATTATTTGTTTTGGCTAGTATTGTCTTAATCTCTTAAGAATAACAATTCGGAATAGTTTGTACAAGAGACCTTCACAGACAAAGAATTTCAAAAAAATGGGCTTAAAAAAATAGTTAAAAATGTTATTAATTTAGAAAGAGTCATAGATATACCTAAGTTGTACAAAGCTGCTATTTTTGTACATTTACATGTACAAACATATAATTCAGTGTCAAAAAAGTTTCCCAGTGTTATAGAAAGATAGGATCGTATGAGAAAGCGGCGCGCGGTCGGGGGTCACCGCCGCCTCGATATGTTTCCTCTAGCGATAGTTCAAAACATTTGTATTATACTTTTGAAAATATATTTATTTACAATTAAACATTTATATTTATTGATTAAGTTAGATTATACCTTTATACTAAAAATATATGATATACTTAAAAATATTATATTACTTATAAAGTGATTTTATTACCTACACATAAGTAAAAATAGGAAAAGATAAATTTATTATTAGAAATAACAATAATAAATGAAAATAAACTAGTATTAATAAGCATATGGTATTAATGATGTAATTATGTGCGAGTATGACCTACATATGAAATCTCATTTTTTTCAGTTTCATGTCCAAATTACACACAGCATGTAGAGTGGCAGAACTAAACGCCGTGCTCTGCTATGCAAGGAGGAAAATGGAAATCATTGTGTCCTTTGAGTGGATATCCCCACTTTAGGGGGGGATATCCACACAAATATTTGGGGATATTTAATAATTCGTACCATTTTACCTATTTATGTTTGTAGTAAAGATATAGATAACATAAGGACTATTGATTGATCTTCCCAAGTAAGCGAGGTCTATTTTAATCTGACATGGTGATCTATTCCATTACGTGTAAACGTGTACAAAGGTTCCCGTCTGTGTGTGTGTGTGCGCTCGTTAATCATAATTTCTGACGTTTGTGCGTGTGCGTGTGTAGGTATGTATGTATGCTTCACAATATTATGTTTTGGGGATAAGAAATTAGTTAGTGGACATTAAACTTGCGTTAACTTCGACCAGACTATTCGTGTAACTTACAATTAAAAGGTATAATATTAAGAATATTTCATAGTAAATCATTTTCTCAGGAATGTGTATATTTTTTAGGTTTCGTACCTCAAAAAAGAGACAATCGTTATAGGATTGCTTTGTCGTTTGTTTGTTTATTTGTCTACGTCTGACAAGACACATTATATCTATAGATATGGTGGAGGTATCAAGCTGTAAATAATATCAAATATCCAGATCTACAGTTCCTTGGAAATTGGAAGTAGGAACTTTAAGCTTCTAAGTCAACGCAATCACTGCAAATACTCCGTGATGATTCCAGTCAATTTGGGTATGGAACGAATGTTACAAATGTATATGATATTTTTCATAAATTTAGGTACATATTGATATTATAAGTAATTATGTAAATTGTATACATTTTAAAAGTATTAAATTTATGTAATATATATACGATAGCCTAACTACAGAGCTCACGCAACAAACATCTACAATTTATCTCGTCATTATTAGGTACATACATACTCCATTATTATTTCCTCTCCTTAAATTCCCAAAACTACTCGGGCGCAGTACATGAAACTTAGCAAGAAGCATTAAGGCCTCACACATGGCAGGGACTGACCCATCCTGAAATTTAAATCTAGATCAATAACCACGCTTATATCATTGTCTTCATTAGAGATAATTGGGTTCACTCCCCGTCGGCCGCAACTTGTTTGTTTGCCTATAACTTGAGACGAATTACTTGGACGTTAATGCTGACGTCATATCTTGAGGTGGAAGTAGAGGTAGAGGTAGAGTAGATCCATTATCCTGTCCTCATGTCCTGTCTTTATCTTATAGCCACATTTGTTAGTTTTAATTGAACATTAGAATATATTAGTGATAGTGAGTTTATATTTAAATTCGATTTAATTTCATCAGTTTATCTTTTTTTGATAGAAAAAAAAATATGACCAAATGATTTATAACTGTGGTTTAAAAACTTGCCAATACCATAAATATTCAGTGAGACGGATAGTTTGGGTGAATATATTGAATGTGGAAATATCATGTGGAAATCTAAGATTCTTAAATATTTAAATATTTAATATTTGCATTTCTTTGCTCTGGGGTCGAGGCAAAGCTCGGTATTAAGTTCTACCACTCAACGCAGCAACTCAATGACTTCAGAATTCAGTAGAAAGTTGAGAGCACTAGTCTTCCTTTGCGTACCCTGCTCCATGAAATCCAATACAGCGTGCAGCTGAAAAAAAATAAGCTTATTAATTAAAGCAACCAGTAGAGTATTGTGATCGATATAAGAAATAAAGGTAGCAATATTCAAAGCTCCTGGAAAGCACCATACAATTTTTTTTTCTTTAGTACAAAGCTCTGTTAACGCATAAGTACATCGAGCTTATTGTCATCTAAAATTTATTTAAAAAATGATATATCCCAAATTTTACAGGTAGGTCGTAAAGTACCACATGTGTTCTGAAGTACGTTCAGAGGAATACTCATTTACAACGTAATATGTTTACATGAGGCGAGTAAACACGATTACCTGGAATAAGGGTAGTGCTTTATGTTATGTTATTTAAACACTCGCTTCAATGGTGATTGCCTCAAATTATTTATATAAAAAATGTTATTATAAACATAATTTGTTGACTTAAATCGTTAATATTAAAATTTGTATTTGTATTAAAAAGTTGCATTTCTAAAAATATTTACGTAGCTTCTTCGATTGTTGTTATAAATTAATATAGTTGTAATATATAACACAAAAGTTAAAAAAAATAGTTTAATTCTTATTGTGTTAAATTCTAAAATCGATATATTAAAATATGTCACGGGTTAATTAAAGTTTATAAATATTTATATAAAATTAGAATAAATAGTAAGGAGACAAAAAGTTTCTTGTAAACTATAACTTTAGCGTTAAACTATAACTGTAACTATAACGTTAGTTACAAGTTCTAGTCAGTTGTTCGCTCAAACTACTTATATAATAATTCTATTTCAGAAAACAAGTTTACGATAATAAGATTAAAGGAAGTTAATAAAAATATGCATAAAATTATCCAATATTAGGTACATTTATTATACATAAGTTGCTTAAAGTTAATAATTGTAGTCAGTATTGTTTGTTGATGTACGTAGAAGTAAGAAATGTTTTCTCATAGCGAAGCAAAAGTTTATTAATTTATCACGTTTCCTGCGCTAAAGGAAACTTTGCAATGCTGTACCTACTTGGAAAGCAATTCCGTGACATGAACGTGTGGGTGACCTGGTATCCATATGGATTCATATTACTAAATCAGGAGCAAGAAATCTTAAAATTGGACATAATAAGTTTAAAAAAGTATTTGCAAACCTACTAATTGAATACGTACTAAAATAATGGAATATATATGCTAATGTCCCGTGCGTTGTCTTCCACTAAAATATCAATGATGATAGACCATTTAAGTTCTGTAATCTGATTTATTCAACATACAATACATAGGCCGTTGCCCATGCTTTTATAATTATATACTAAGATTTATTATTTATTTAGTACTTTCCTTTTATTAATTCTTGTTTTTATAACTAAATATTTAACCACTCTAGTACAATCGGCTAAAATTTTTTTTATCAAATTACGCCAGCTGTTTATCGGCACGTTTCGTCCCACTTAGTCATTTATCTCGTAAGCTCGGATTGATTTCCACTCGATCGTTTTCAAATCCCCATTTTCGCGATGCCATTACGATTTCGTGCACCTTCTTCATATTTCTGCGCGTATCTCAACGATTCGCAGATCCATTATTTTTTATACCGCCAATATACGATGCTTAGTGCCGTCACCCCCTGCCTTACCTTTTACTGGGTGTTTGTTCAACGGTAGACACTGCATAATAATAATGCTTGTATACATCGTCCATAAGTCACAACCGTATTATTTCGAAATATATTTAATTTTATTTATTATATTATATATTTGAATGAAATGTCTATTTATTTGTTTGAACAGATATTAGATAATAAAGAGATTTTTTACTAGCATTCTTAGATTATTTTAATTACTTAATTATAGTTCTTTAAATTTGACAAAATCAATAGTTTTCATTATTATGTATAATTTTATTCAAATACAATTTTTACTTTGATATCCTCTCACCCCAGCCGAGTTACGTTCGAGTCAGCTCCAACTTCCACTCAATACATTTATCGACAAACGTCACAGCCGCTGCGTGACACTTATGTAAATATTTAAATACGATCCAGTACAAGCTATGAATATTTTAAACTCTAAGTAAACCACTCGGGTTTGTACGTAGCCAAGATTGCTACGCACCAATCAAAATTGTTTATCTCGTTATTACGAGCCCCGTAAAGCTCAAAATCGATTAGATCAACCGTCCCGATTATCTTTGCTTTTCTTTATATCTATGCATAAAATGATTTGGTAAGTGTTGGCAAATTGGGGATCGATATTAAAGTGACGAGTTATGCTGATTGGATTTTTTCAAGTGGCTTCGAGGGGGACGCTGAATAATTGAGTGCGATTTGCTTTTATGAGTTTTCAACAATTTCTTTCTTCAATTTTATTTGTGCAAAATTATTTTTAATTTTAACTTTTAATATAAATCTTAAATTATTTTCATATTTTAGAATCAGATTATTTTGCTTTTAACTAGCTTGTAAAGCATGTGAATGAATAATATGTAATACAATTTCTCATTATATATGTTGCAATTATATATTTAATCGGAATTGCTATTAAATTCGATAAGGCGTTTTAAACATAAAGTACGTTTGATAATGAAAACGAAACCAAGTGTTACAAGAGCCCGTCCGTGCCGATATCAATTGATCACGCAGCCTCCCGAGATTGCTCTCGGAGTCCGTTCAATCCACTCGGTATCAAGTAGCTCTCACCTATCTTTCCGGTTCCAATCTTTTGTGAGGCGCACTTTGAGTTGCAACACTCGACGCCCGGGAACGTCTTTGTTACATCGTGATAAGTGATGGGATAGCGTTTTGTAGATAAATGTAATCTTCTATATTCATTTTAGTGTGTAAATGAATGTCGATATTAGTTTAAACAGATATTTTTTTTTATTGTAGGTTATATAATTAACATTATATAATATAATTAACATTATGTAAAATATGTTTTATTTATTATGTTCTCAATTATTATTACTGTAAATTAGGAATCGTATGAGACACGTATAGAAATAGATATAATTTTCTTCTCAAATCTAAACAAAGGAATTTAACAGAGTTTGCCAAATGTAACAAAAACGTGTTTAGATTTATTTATTATTACTCTATAATGTTAAAAACCATCATGTTTTTATTGGTAATGGAAAAACTTAATTTCTTTGAAAAATAATCACAGAATCGTCTATAAAATTGTGCTATTTCAGCCAAAGTGAAACGTAGATAATGATTCTTTAAAAAGCCACTATCCCAGGTGGTGACTATGACAATATAAAGTATGCAATGTGGGTGATCGTGTAGGCTCTATTACGTATGCAACCAAATAATGTATTTTTTTAATAATAATAAATACACCGAATGAAATTCGTAGTAAATAACCGTGTATTTTAAGATCACAGAGTAGTCGTAGGTAGAAAAACTAATGGATTATACATAATTGAGTAGTTATTGTGGAAAAATTGAGATATCGTAAAATACGATTCTTGAAAAACTAATGGAAATTATACTAAAAAAAACAAGGGAAATTAAAAATAATATAATTATGCTTCCAGCTTAAACCTAAAAATATAATAGATACATTTTTCAAACAACTTCTGATTTTAGAAATTATTAGCGAAATAACAATAATAATATTTATTTACTACATTCATTGTATCCAAAATAATTGCTGGTATAGAATGTTAGAAATATGTTTATCGAAAATAGTTTTAAACAGCCTTGTTCTTTTCTTGTAGAGGGTTGTCCTTGTCCAAAAAAAATTTTATCCAATAAGAATAAAAATTTGCAATTGGGGATAACAATTCCAGGTAACTTTATATCATAATTACTTATTTTTTGCGACTGCTTTAAAATATAAATCAGCTTCACACTGTATCCCGCACATAGCAGGCTAGGCAGAGAGAACCTAATGTTAAAACAATTCGTCCCCCACTTTTCATCGAATTCTGGAGGCATTGTGTGTTTAGTGGCTGAACTCAACACCTCGCTCTGCCTTTTTATAAAATATCTTAAAGGTTCATATAGCAATAACTTGTCTTAAACATTATTATTCCTATAACACGAGATAGGCGACTGGGGCGGGCGAATGACATTGATCATAATATCGGCGGAGGCTTACGGAGTGATAAATGAACGGCCGCAGCATCACTGACATGACGCCGCCGCCATATTTAAATCGCGCCTGTCACATTCGCGCAACGCGGGGAAAGAGTTATACCATACTATATTTGGTAGCTTTCGATTAAATGTCTAATTTATTTAGTTTTAAAAACATAGGAAATATGTAAATTGAACGCACAAAAACAAATTTAATTGTTATTTTTCAGTGCGCAAGTAGTGCTTACATTTTGTTTATATTAAATTGAATATAGAAAAATAAAAGGTATACGTTAATGTCGCCTGTTTCGCCGAAATCAATGGAGCTGATAGAAAATTAAAATCATCAATCAAAGTAAAAAATACAAAAGCCCCGTTTCCCATTGTCGCCGATATGTTTGCGCAAAAACGTCACAGTCGAAGTAATAAAAAATCTGCACACCAATAAAGAATAGAACTGGATGAGCTTGCTTAAAAATTAAGAGACATTTGAATTTACTTACATTTAAAATATTGCATACATATCTAGTGCAGTGAGAGGAGAGCAGAATTTATGGGAATATCATTTATTAAGTAAGACATATGTAGAAATGAAGAGGAGAGAAAATCATGTACATTTATTGCCTTAAATACAAACGTTTATATTCTTAGGATAAACGCAAGAAATAGCACATATAATGTACAATATGAATATTGTGTTATAGTAAACATACCATGAATTAACATTCCAAAACTTAACATTTTTTAACTTGTTTAGGTGATCCTATATAATAAAAATAGTAGTCAATATATAGATATTATTATGTACACATTTTGCCGGTTTTTTTTTTCTGATTTGAGGTTAATGCTGTTAGTCCTATTGGCCTTTACAGCGACGCCGGGTGGGTAGGGAAGAGGGTACTCTGTCCCTGAAAATATGCAGGCACTGTGTGGCTGCCTACGGGTGTGTCAACGACGCAAGGGCGCCGGTTTATGCGAATTATATTTGTATAAAAATACCTGTCGATAAGTATAATTTTTGTCTCTTCCAGCGTACGTAAGAGACAGTGCTACGAGGCCGAGGCTTTGTGATAGGACGCGTAATACGCTCACAATTGGTTATTGCGTTGCAATGACTGTGCGGTTTACGCGGCTTCTATCACTTTTTCAGCCTAAGTAGAGACTGTCTAGGATATTGAGAAAAAAAATAAAATAGGCTTCTATAGTAAGTAACTTATATATTTTATACTATTATTAGATTTCTATTTTGCTTATGTTCAGTTTCGGGTTCATTTAATTTTATTGTTTCTTTCTAGTTTTACGCTGTATCCCGTACAAAGCAGAGTACAGGCATAGAGAACCTGGGAACCTCATGTTAAAATGTTTCGCTTTCTGAATTCTCGAGGCTGTTGAATAGAGGAATGATGACATGCTTTACCTCGTGACCAGAGCGAAGATATTAAATATTTCATTCTCCCGAGTGGGTATCGAACCCACAATCGTCACGTTTACAGTCGCACGCTTTAGCATGTGCGCCATGACGGCTTTATTACAAACTTAATAATTTGAAGTTGAAATTCATTACTAAATTGGCCGAATATCTATTATATGTGAAATATAGCAGAATTGATTGGAGGCTTTGTTAATATTTGTACGGTAGTCATGATTTTTTTATATTTCTGTATTACGTTATTTATGTATGATACAGGCATATATTATTAATTCTAATGTACAAAAATATATATCATATATTTACTATGGCCATTTTCTTATAAGTATCCCATTTAATTATTGCGTCACTTAATATTTTTGTTATGTTTTTTTATCATTAATTTACATCACAATAAATTTAAATGTAATATTTTAATGTACATTTTTGTTATATTTCAAAAAATGTCGTTAGATAGGTATTTAATATAAGCAATAAGTGTAGGTATCTCCAGTGCCGACCAGGCGTCATCAGCGCGAGTTGCCACAACGAGAAGGGTTTGCGATCCTCAATGATTCAACACTTTCCATAGAAAACTTTATTCCAAGATTATTCCGTTGTATAAATGTAATAAGCTTTGCAGACGAGATTAGACCCCAAATTTCACTCAAGCATTAATGACATTTTCAGTTGGAGCGCGGGACTTTGTCGCTTGTCGGCGTGTTCAGACAATGATTTTGAAAGTCATTTCGAGTTAAACTGCCTACATTTTGACGTGAACGTTTGAATAAATCAAAATTAATTTCGAAATTTATAATTTATTAAAGAATTAACTTAGTGTTTACAACAATAAGTAGGCGTTAATTTTGAAAAATTATAGCCGAACCTTTAAGCACCCAATAAGGTACCCATAATAGGTATTTCGTATATTCTTAATAAATCGATAGGCAGAATTATTGTTATTAATAAATATTAATTTGATTTTGCAAGGTGAACAAAAAATACTTGGGAAACATCACTTAAATAGCTTGTGTCTTGTCGGTCTAATGGAAATAACTAAGAGTTGTATATGACTCATGACACATCCTAAGAGCCAGGTAGCTCAACTGCTGAGGTATCTCCATTGAGTTCGGTTGGGTCGAAACTATTAGTGTGAAGTAATATATTAGTATACTATAGATAATAGGTATTATGGGTACGCGTTAGCACTGCTAATCTATCTCAGCTAATACTGCACACTATCCGCGCCTGCTGATACCTCCCCGTACCCGTGACCACTCAGCCCCCATATTTTAAAACTGATCTTCTAAAATATCCAATTCTTTGATAAGGAAAAAGACAATGTGAAATTTTTTTAATAAAAATGGTTACTATGGGTTATCCTTAGGAAATAGTAACATGGCTGGCGCAGACTTTTTTAAAATCTTTTAAAGGGAAATAATTCCGTCATACATGGTTTTTGCGTAGCTTAATCGTTTACGCAGAGCACGCATGGAAGCTCTCGAGTTCTCCAATTTTTTATTTTTTTTATTTTTTATACCACTTTACCTTCAGGTCTTCGCGTGTGATATATAGCCTATTGCCTTCGACGATAAATGGGCTATCCAAAACAATTTTATTAATGGAAGAATCTCTTCAATTTTATTATACTACTTACATCTATTTATTATATATACTTACATCTATTTATAACTTTATTTTATTTTAACACCTATGAAATTTGACATTTTTCAGTGGTTGACTGTAGGTGTAGAGGCATTCAATATAAAAATAATGAAAAAAACATAATTAGACAATAATTAATTATCTCAAATGAATATCTCTCGTATTAAATGTTAATAAGTCAAGGAAATTAAATAATTAATATTTACATTTCTTCACTCTGGTGACCAGGCAGAGCGTGGCGTTAAGTTCCGACACTCATTACGAAATGTCTCTAAAATTCGGCGGAAAGTGGGGAGCGGCGTGTCTTAACACTAGGCACCCTATGCCTACTACATACGGGAAGTTGAAAAAAAGTGTTAAAAATAGGTGCGAAATACATTTTTCAGTGCAGCAACAAAAGTACCAAAAAATATTTCTTAGATACATCGAAATATATTCGCACCATTCATCGGTCGCCCATAAAATTTACATGGAATTTTGTACTTGTAATAAAGAATGATGAATTGGACCCGCATTGGTACGTAATTACAGACAGAGCAAGCGCGCCGATATTAAATTGCAAAATTCAATAATTTTATTATATTACTTTTTGTTTTGAAACGTGGAAGTAATATAATGTATCGTAAGTACTGTTGGAACTTACTATTGTGACTTTGGTTCAATAGATCTTCTCTAAAGTGCTATTTGTTACAAATAAAGGAAGTTTTAGAATTCAGTTAAGATTTAATAATAATAATAATAAATATATTTTGTTTATTTATTCTGGTCTTCGATTTAATTTTAGAATTCTAATTTTAATTAGAGAAGACGATTAGAAACTTTCTAACACTTACTTATACAAGCTTTGAAATCTCAAACCCACCACCCCATATGGCAAGAGTGAGCAGTGAACTCATACTGCAAGTGTCCAAAATAGTGCGCGTGACAATTAAGTTAGCACTGTTAAGAAAAAGCACGGCGTTAAGTTCCGTTCATTAATATGCAATGTTTCAAAGTTAGGCAGAGCGAAGAAGAAGAACGAGCTTCACACTATTTGAGTTTCTATATGCGGAATAATATGAATCGCAACTTGATCAATGATTTGAATAATATAACGTAGATATTTAATGATTTGAATAATACAACGTAGATATAACGTATGATAAATGAAAATCCCCAAATTTGTAAAATAATAATTGCAAGACATAATAATTTTACGTATTTATTATATTTTTATCATATTTACATATATATAATAGTTTCATCGGTTCCACGTATGTGTACGGGTAATCGTTTTGTGAACGTAATTGGTTTTCATTCGCGTTGATTTACCGCGCCCAGTTGAGGCATGGATGTTTGTCACGACACCATTTCGCTTACACGATTCGCTATCTGAAGGCTTTTCATTCTTTCGTCGTGGGTTTTCTCCTCTTTCATAACATTCATAATTCATAGCCATTGATTATTTGTTTTTTTAAAATAATAATTACTTCTTTAAAATGATCAAACTATTCTGTATGTCAGCTAAGTATATTCATAAAATATTTTTTTTATAAAAACTCGTTCAGGGCTGTTTAATTATTATAAAAATATAATTAAAACACGAATACGAGATGCTATCTTTAATTATTGTATGTATGAAAGAAGTTGTTGACGTTTTAAATAAGTTCATTGAAGTTATTAGCTATAGGTAATAACTAATAGTGTGGTATTATTTTATAATCCATTTTTTATAAAAAAAAAAGTAATCAATAAGCATTTTAATTATGCATGAAAAACCTGTAACGCATGAATTCAACGTTAAGCTTTGCCTCGACGCCAGAGCGAAAAAAATATTTCATTTTCTATGCGTGCGAGTGTGTCGGAATAGAACCCAAAACCTGCCGCTATTACAGTCAGACTTTGTGCCCCAATGCAACAGCTGGCCTTATCAGTTTAAATATTAACCTCAATAATTAAGTTAGCTATAACTGTGTTAGTGGATAAGTAGGTATGTCATCTTAATATGTAGCTCATGAGAGCTACCTACCGTCAATCTCGTTAGAAAGGGTATGGGACGTTTTAAAATTATCAGTTGCTTGTTAATTCTTAATTTACTGCCTCGGTGGTGGCAACTCCAAATTGATCGAGGCAGCCGCCGGCTGTACCTTACTGGACCATGTATAATTGCTAGGAGGACATTTTCTTAATTTGGCTGCGAGCGTATACTTTACATAGTAACGTTCATTTGTTTTAAAAATAATATACTTATCCATACCTATATAATACATTCGAAAGTAACTCTGTTTATCTGTCTGTCCGTCTGTCTGTCTGTCTTTTACGCAATCAGGGCCAAACCGCTAACGCCAACTTGAGGGTCGCGGGATGAACATAGGATACTCATATTTATAATATTTTTGATATATACAAATATATTAAAATACTTATTAATTTGACATGCAATTTACTCCGCCATGTTAATAACAACCGTCGCTAAGCGACCGTTACTAAGCAACGATTTGCAAAGTTTGTTGTTAGAAAACGTCACCCAAAATGAGCTTGCTTAACGCATCTCTCCATTGAAAACTGAAAATAATTTCATAAATATATTTAATAAATATTCGTATATTTCAAGCGGGCATAGCCGCGTTCGGGTCCACTAGTAGAATATAAATACCTGGATCCTATTTTGTTCTTCGTAATTATTTCGAATTTATCAGTACATAAATTCTTATTGTCTTTACTCGATATCCATACCTATATTATAAATTCGAAAGTAGCTCTGTCTGTCTGTCTGTCTGTCTGTCTTTTACGCAATCAGGCCCAAACCGCTAATTTAATTGTGATAAAATACTCATATAGAGATACTTGAGGGTACCGGGATGAACATAGGATACTTTTTTTTTCCTCATATTTGTAATATTTTCGATATATACCAATATATTAAAATAATTAATTTGACATGCAATTTATTCCGCCATGTTAATAACAATGGTCGCTACGCGTTGCTAAGCAACGGCTTGCAAAGTTTGTTGTTTTAAGAAAACGTCACCCAAAGTGAGTTTGCTTAATGCAGACATGGCGCGCGCCGATATAGATTTGTATACATTAACAAAAATTAGATGATTTCTATAATTTGATATTCATCCTTATGAAAATAAATATAATAGTCACTTTTAGCATTTCATCTAGATGGAAATTATAGTTTACTGTATAACATTCTAATAAATAATTAAGGAGATGTCACTGATTCCAAATGACTTAGCCTACGAGTTGTGTAGTATGACCGACGCGAACGGGCAGATGACTTTGTTGATTTTGTAATTTTTTATATATTTTCGAATTAATATTATTTTTTATGTAATTACTTGCTGCTTATAATTAATTAATCTTAGTTCGGTTATCTATACCGATGTTATACACTTAAAATATCGTAATTTTAATCATTTGGGATTTTATTTAATATTGTTCGCAAAAATTAATAATTATTTAATATAGAAAAATGTTTAGTACGCGCGCACGGCAAACTTTAGGTACTTTTTCTAATGTTAAGAATTTCCTTTAGTTACTTTTACTTCTTTTGTTTGTTCATTTCGGTTACTCAGACATTTTTTCTAATAATAAATCTCCACTTATTATTATTTTTTAACTTATTTTAATTATTTAGGCTTATATTTTCGCGGGCGTAGCCGCGTCCGGGCCCACTAGTTTCTTATAAATATTTGAAAGAAATACAGAATTGTCTTCAATAACGGGCAGGCTAGCGTAATTGACAGACGAATGAGAGATGGAAAATTGAAATATCAAAGAATATTTGGTACATGCATACTAGATCTGTTTTTTTCAATGCCTTATAGTTGGCGATCTACTTGTGTGTAGTAAGTATAAATTATATATAATAACATATAAAAGAAATCTTTTTCATAGTTGACTTCTTTTGGCCAGATAAATTTAAAAAAAATGTGTCAGAGAGAATCATCCAGACAGACACCTATATAAACTGTTTTTTATTGTTGTAATTTGTATGATTTGTTTTCTTTTTCGTAAATTCAAGATTCCAGATTAAATTAATATTAAAAGTAAAGCAAATGTATCGCCTTCCTAAAAGATAACAATCTTTAATATCGTATGAGTGGATGAGTTAAAACTAACGGACGGAAGGCGCACCCAAAGGGTTAACTTAGTAAATACCCGATTGGATACCATTATCTACTCCATATATAAATATCAAACTAGTATTTAGAGATTAAAAATGTAATTAATAATAACTTAAAAGGGGTATTACTTTTGTTATTACTTTGGTACACGTTTTATGTTTGGATAGTCAAGTAGGTACAATAAAAACTGAATAGCTCTTTCATATATAAAATTAGTTTTGTTATATTATTTATTATATTGTATTAGAAAAATATTTTTTAAAATATTTTACTCTACTTGACAATATTTTAAATAAATTTTATACCTACATATACATCCTCAAGACCTTAATCTAACAAATTATGCGTTTATCTAATATCTATATATATAAAAGGACTTGTCCTCACTGACTGAGGTAAGACGCACGTACAGCCGTGACCGCTGATGGTAGAAACGTGAAATTTGGACACATGTTTATTTTCGTAATCTGGACATCCACTAAGAAGGGATTTTGAAAAATTTTAACCCTAAAGGGGTGAAATAGGGGTTGAAAGTTTGTATGGAAAAAAAATTAAATCGGCACTGATTTCTATAAAATTTGAAATTTAGATATTTAAAAGTGTTTAATTGAATACGTGTTTCATCGTTTTCTAGAATTCTACCCCTAAGGGTGTAAATAAGGGGTTGAAAGTTTGTATAGAATTGTTTTTTAAATCGGCACTAATTTTTTATAATTTAAGATTCAGACTCTTACAAGTATTTAATTGAACACATGTTTCATGGTTTTCTAGAATTCTTCCCCTAAAGGTGCATTAAGGGGTTGAAAGTTTGTATGGAAAAATCTTTAAATCGCCACCGATTTATAAAAATTTTATAAAATTAAAAATTTAGACAAAAAAATATTTAATTAGACAGGTGTTTCATGGTTTATTCACCCCTGAGGCTCCAAATAAGCGGGCGAAGCTGCGCGTGCCCACTAGTATGTTATAAAAAGACAATAAAATATATTAATATTGTAATCGTCAATCAGTACAGATATAATTATAAGTTTTAATAGAGTAACACAAAGCAACAATAACAACCCCCCAAGGTACGGACCGGAACTGTCCCTCATCCCTCAGTTGAGCTACAAATTTATAACCGACATCAAATCTTAGTTAATAATTCTATAAACATCATTAAACAGGATGTGGCTGTATCTTCCGTGCGGCTCAGGGTGCTTTAATAGGAAAATCTAATATTACATAACTATTGCAAGCATCCGGTATCTGGAGCGTAAATAATTTGTTTGTTTGTTTGTTTGTATGCATTATTCTATAACTCAGCAACTGCGCTTACATTAGTAGAAATATATATTTAGACTTTAGTAATAAATAAAATATAAATATGTGTGTTTCACATTTTCCTAAATAATATTCATTTTGTATTATATATATTATAGTAAACTATTGCGGGATACAACGTGAAGCTGGTTTAATTTTACAGTAATAATTTAATTTTACAGTAATAATTTAATTTTACAGTTAATATTCATGGTTATTACGATTTTTTAATCGGTTACCATAAGAAAAATCTCCTCGCAGTGCACTTTCCTAATATAATATACGATTGTGCTCGCCGCAGTAGAAGTTGTGATTGCATCCTCTAATACTTTGGCCTTTGCTCCGTACTCGATACCTTTTGTGTTTGCGGGCTGCCTTTGTTAGCCACCGACTAGTGCGTTCACTGTGCACTCTATAGGTAACCGGCCTTACTATGCGCTTCTTTTTAAAAGCTTAATTTATTTACTAAATAGTCAATTTTTTTTCAAGCGTGTGACTATAAAAGAAACAGATTGCGGGTTCCTTCCCCACTCGAGAAAATGAAATATTTAATGTATTAATATATTCGTTCTGGTGTTGAGGCCAAGCTGAACCAACCAGCTGAATATCTCCCGAACCAGGTGAAAAGTGGAGAGCGCAGTTTTTTAACAATACAGTTTCTCTGCCTACCCTGTTACACGCGGGGTACAGCGGGAAGCTGAAATAAAAAAAATTAAGACTGTATACTATTTATAAAAAGAAAAAAAAATATTTTACATTCAATTTAAATATACCTAGTAACAATTTACCAGCTTATCCTATCCCAACAATTGGTTCTCGTAAATTGATGATCACATAAAGCATTATCTCATCACACGTTGTAGTACGACGACAAAATGCGGCGCTGAAGGCAAAAGCGATAATCTCTCGTCGTCAGACCTGAGTTAGACACCTTCGAGAGACTAACGAAGTTCTTATAATCCCACCTCCGGCGCCTTCGACCCCGGTTGCCCCCCTCCCCCCATAATCGTGTTATTGCCTCGCATCTAGTGTCTTACGCGTACTTGCTTAGTGATGCTTCAAGTGTATTGTAATTTTATGTGTTTTTGTTTGTATTGTTAATAATGACTTCAAAATTCGGTGGAAAGTGGTAAACGGAGTATCATAACACTAGGTTCCCTTTGCCTGCCTTGCTATATGGAGCATACAGCGAAAAGCTGAAAAAATGATTTTTCTATTAATAAGGCTTATATTTAATATTAATAAAGTAATAACATATAATCCATTTTGGACTATATGTTAATTACTCTTTTACTATTAGTATCATTGTACACATATAGCCTTAAATGATTCTTACAAATATCTATATTTATATGCATAAATATATAAGTTTTATTTGTTGATTTTAATTTTAGAAAATAGCTCACATTTCCTTAGAGAGTACAATTACTCTATGTATTTATATAAAATAACTATCGTAATTTTTTAAAATTAATTATTAATGGTCGCTTGAGTATTGCATTTAATTATATAATTTGCTGTGTTAATTAAAATTGCAATATTAAAAAAGGCAGAATACCGTAGGTAATGGTTACAGGCATTTTATGCGTTCAATTGTTCTTTGAAGGTCTTTTAATAATTATTATACCATTTAGCTATTATATTTTATTACTAAGTAACAAAATAATTAAAAAGTTAAATAACAATATACCTGCCTACACTAATCTTTTTTTATAATATTACTCACTTAATTGATAAATATTTTAAAAGGCCGCTCGTGGCGCAGCGGCACAAGCGTGCCACTGTAAACGCGACAGGTTGTGAGTTCGATTTTCACTCGAGAAATGAAATATTTAATATTTCCGGTCCTGATAAATAAAGGCAATCGCTACGTTGAGTTCTGGATCTCAACATACGAGCGAAAAGTAGGATACGGAAGCGGTTTATGGGAACGGAGTGTCCCTAACATTAGGTTCCCAGGCTACTTCTGTCTCCCCTGCTATGTTCGGGATGCAGCGGGAAGTTACAAAAATGACTTTTTAAAATAATATGAATTAAATTATAGATGCTACGGTTACCTAATTGAAAGTAGGTAGGTAGTTTGTATTGGTAATTGAAGACCAACTTCACAAGTATACGGGAAAGATCAACAAACAAAAAGCACATTCAACTACTAGAGGCTTTGAATGTAGCTTGAAAATTTAGTTATAATTTCTGAATTGCGCAGTAGCGTGCCTGTCGCCCTGTGGTGCACAAACAGCGGCGACAAACAAACCCGCATTGTGCACCGCTCGAAGAGTGCTCTCGTTGCTGCCTCTGCTCCAGCGCAAGTCATAGACGCACCTTTAATTATTTGTATATTTAAAAATTATAAGGCTATTTTCTTTTGGTTAACTGGTAAGCTACACACAGTCGTATTCTACTTTCTATAATATATTGAATGTTATAACAAAAGAACAAACAGATGGACAAATGCGAAAAAAGCTTATATGTAATATGTATTTATTTAAAAACACAATTCGTTTCATATAAGTTCCAGCTTTTTTTTAATATTAATATACCATTCGCAATGAATACAATATTGTTGTATTTTGTACTGGCACGGTCTTTTGACGGACTGCTCCAAGTGATGAACGAGTAAACACAGTTTTGGGTATCAAAATTTAAATATTAATGCCTACGCCACTATCGGGCCAAAATTCAGGGGCGTTGGTCAATTTCCATCAATCATTTGGATCGGGATCGAAATATTATTATGAAAGAGTTCTTGCATTTTACTCATTTAATTTATAAGGCAATTTTGCTTATTAAAATTCGATTCCAATTATTATTAATATATTCATTGTTTTTCTTCAAAATTGAAGGTAATATAATATAATAATAATAATAACCTGTTACAAAGTTCTCAATTTCCCGAGTAAGATATGTTATATGCGTATTATTTAGATTTTTGTACGTATATACTGAGACGTAAGTTTAATTTTTTTTTCGATAAAACCTATACGTTTATATTTTGGATAAATTCACTGTATTTAAGGTGAAATAATGTCCAAAATTAGGTGAAAAGCGCTCTAATGATTAGGTCCATTGAATAATATAATGGTTGGGGGCAAATCGTTCTCGGGTATAATAATCATTAAATGTATTCCCATTTTATTGGAGCGCCGAGTCCGACCTCTTCGATTATGATCTCTATTCTTATTAGGGTACCGTTAAAATATTTCTTGTAGGTTTCTTATGTTTTTGTTGTCGTTTTTTTTAATATTTACAATATTTTTAAAATAAATAAATAATAAACGTTATATTAATAATGCTCTAATTTTTGAAATTGGTATTGAAAAGGATATTAAGAAAATTTGAGGAAATGATTTTTTTTGGTAGTATTTATAAAAATATATTTATGATAAATAGCCAAACAAAGTTTATTAATAATAATTCATTAATTTATTACTTTACAGAATACAAATACTACTTCTCAGCCATAGTTCTTAATTCATAAATACATGATTTTTAAAGATATTATGAATGTCTTAATGTCCATATAACTTATACAGGACCCTTAGGTGTATAAAAAAGGATTCAACTTCATTTGGTTTTTATTATAAAAATCATATTCGAATATATGGGAAGGAAAAATAAAACAAGCAATTTCGTAACATGTAATTTTGGTAAATAGCTCTTCGATACAAATCAAATCGTTTTGGGAACAAAAAGCCGTATCAGTACAAATGAACATAAGTTGTACATATGTGTTTCATTCAATATGCGCATAATATTAGGTTTTAAATTTTATTAATTTTTTAAATTATATGTTTTCTAACCGCAGATTCAATTCTTATGTTTATGATGTTTCTTTTTAAATTTTTAAACATTAATTACTTTGTACTTATTTGTTTTACTATAAAAATGTATGAATACAACTTGTATGAACTTGTATGAACCTTTACAATTTTTTTACCCGTCTTTAATTCCTATTATTATACTTGGTGAAGTATAATGAATGTAAATGAACTAATGTAGAGTCCAGGAGCGATGTCTATGCATGTTCTACAGTCCTATACGATCAGAGACCATTATCTCCCACGGGTCGCTTCGTATCTGTTTAAGAAATGGTCATTACGATTCGATTTATTACTGTCTCATTGGATATCTTTGCATTCTGAAGTCGACGCACACACGAATGTTAATTACTTGCATGCATGTAAAAGTGCACATGTGTGCAAGGTGGCGTGCCGTGTGGGGGCTGGAGGCCACTCCCTCGTCGACGCCTGCTCATTTTAAATTGTAATTACAATTTATTATTGTGTCTCTGTGCCGCCTTCGTCGCTGCCGCCATTTTATCGACTCTGTTGGTAGTTCTGGTGTTTCCAATATCAATTGCAGCTAAACTTGAAGATTGCCACAGGTACAAAAGACCTAGCAATTAGAAACGTTCCTTAGAGAGGGATGCACAAATAGTAGAGGGAGGTTTTTCTTGTTACATATTTTTTGAATTAAAAATGATTTCTTTGTCAAGAATATCTATACCATTTTACATCAATTTCCTAATTCGTTACCGCGATTTGTGCTTAACAGCTTAATACATTAGTTTAAAATATTTCTTTACAATTTTAACGTAGTACCTACTCGTATATCTAGTCATGAATCGGTAATACCAAAAAATATAAAAAAAATGGGAATTACCCGCGCCTACTTGAATCATAGTCATATGGCAGTTAGGTACAAAGAGCTCTCGTTATTCATAAAATATTACCATTTTCGTATAGATTGGTAGAATTATTTACCAAATGCATTTTGCCTATTAACCTAGGCAAGAGCTTACTTTTACTTTTTTTATAAAAAATATGACAGTATAATTTGACACCAAATTTCTGTAACCATTTGGAAAATAATTTAATAATCATTCAAAGACATACGAGTATACTATACCTATAACTAAACTAACTACAGATATACCTATAAACTTAAAAGACTGAATGATTATTATAAAATAAAGAGATATGGAAAAAAATATTTTAAAAAAATATCTAAGTAACGTTTTTATAATATTTATTTCTAAATAATCAGTTTATTAAATTCCAGTTTGTTATATTTCAAAATTTTGCATAAAAACACAGTGTTCCGAGTTCGAAAGCTAAAGTTTACTAAATCATATTAGGCAGTGAACTTTACGCCAAAGCTTTTGAAGATGAATGTTAAATGTAAATATTGAAATCCCGGGCGTCCTGGATTAAATCCAATTGTAGTAAAAGCGGGGTCTTAAGACTATCAAATGTCTTAGTTAATGTGAATCTGCGAAGAGACGGTCCGCCGCCGTCATTTCTAGTTAAGGCTTTAATAACTGTTTTACACAACTCAATTGTAGGTGAGGTGTAGTGGGTATGAAGTTTAAAGCAATTCAATTTAAAATTAATTTATTTTACTATTATTTAATTTAGTAAGACTTTGAATTCATTGTATTATGCCTAATATGTATGGGTAATCTATACATATAATATAATGGTTGTTCGTTGTCTGGACATTGTAGATACATGAAAAAATCTATTAAGTATTATTTAGTCTACTTATCTTATCTTTTTATTAATACAATAAAACAATATATTGATTAGTTTTACGCTGCATCTCATACACAGCAAAGTAGGCAGAGAGGAGACCTGGGAACGTAGTGTTAGCGCAAAATTTTGCAGGCATTGTGTACTGAGTGGCGGAACTCAACGCCGAAACGGCAATAAGGAATATTGCCAGAACGATGAAATATTAAATAATTTATTTCACCGAGTGGGAATCGAACTCACAAACTGTCGCGTTTACAGTCACAGGCTTGTGCCCCATTATTGGTGCTCTGTCTTTAATAAAATTATCTGCAAATGTATATCAAATATATTACATTTAAGCTTTGAGCTATTCTTATTGAATTTGTAAGTGTGATAATTTCAATTCAGATGATATGCAAATTTAAATAACAGCCCTTTTCTGAGAGGGTTAGGATGTTTTTGTAGTGAAGTGTTTCTACGAATTATTCTTAGACAATCGCCTTTTCGGCTTCGTTAAATTAAAATGAATAAAGATTTATTCCAAAAAGTGTCGTATCTACACTAGGAACTATTTTCTCTTCATAATCAATCATTTGATTTAATTAAATTACGCGTCTAAATTGCTCATCTTACCTTAAATGAAGTTTACATTTAAAATTAAAATAGAAATGTTTATTAAAATTTAATGTACCTGACGTTTTAACTAATGCACCTTTCAAAGATTAGCTTATAACTAGATATTAGAATTTTATTGATGACTATAAAATATGGACATTTGATTGTATCTTTCTACTATACTCGTACTGGTATATGGGTATCTTTTGCCAGTGATTTATATTGTATGTAGCAGTGCGAAATTAAGAATAGAGTGAATGGACACTGTCGTGTGCGTTGTAGTACAGAACCTGAGGGTTCCGTACCAATATCTTGATTATAAGTTAAGTTCAGCTTATAAAAGTTGGGAATCTTTAATTTTTTTGCCCATGCACACTCATTTTCATTTAGCAAAGACTATTTTTTTGCCTTTATTTATACTGTAGGTTCTGGGTCTAATTCTGGGTCACAACGATTTTTTTATTTAGTTGCAAACTTCATACAATATGCGGCATATATGGAACATAACAGACTGTATATAAATTTGATTTTATCTGTGTTCCGGTAAAATCAAACTTCTAAGTCAATGCAATTAAAGTCTTAAAGCTAAGTGTTGAATATTAATTTCAGGTTTAAATCTCCATGCGTTCTTGGCAAAAATGGTCTTGACAGACGAACATATACACAGCCAGAAGAACTTCTAGTTCTTCTTTTCAAGCTCAGAAAGTCCAACTTAACCACTACGGCATATCGACCGCGTCTGTATTGTGGATTATTTTAACATATCATATCATCCAAATAGTACAGTAAATTCTCATTAAAATTCATATTGTAAGAAAATATAGGTACAGTCTTTAACATTAAATATTTCTTGACATGTCAAGTTAACACCAATAAGATAAAGCCTTCACCGCCCCAGCGCACAATAAACAGCGTAACAACACAATAAACAAGGCCATACATCACGCAGAAACATAGCTCAAAGTTATTTAATTATCCTAAGGAAAAACTAATCCGTTGTAGAGAACGAAAATTACGCACCCCGTCGACAGGTGCCGGCTCGTGTGTGTACCCGTGCTTATACAGGCTGCTCTATTGTCAGGTGCGATGTGAGTTTTTGGACATAAACTAAGATAAATAGATAGTATTATATTATAATTTAGAGGATGAAAAGAGTGCAATTTCATTTGTGTTATTACATTTTTATAAAGCAATGCAAAATGCATATGCAAAATGAATATTGAATAGTGACGTTATATTTTTACGAAAAATATTTGAAAATTTCTGTAATTATTTTTTGTTCATTTCTACACTATAAAGATATTATATTTTCTTTAAGAGTTATGTAGAAAGTAATAGGTAAAATAATGATATAATAACACCCTGTATCCTAAAGTCATTCTTCAATAGAGACTAAAGGCGGCAAGTAGCTGTCTTGTGTGACAATATTTATGCCCGCAATATTAACTCGTATGCGACTATATATAATAGAATTTCCAAATAAACTATTATTAAGTACCTATATTTTTACCTTACCGTACCATAAAGCTCTAATATTAATTTTAATTAGATTTTGTTTTTTCTTTTAATATTGGAATTTAAAGTATTCTTGAATAAAAACAACTCAAATTACAATGTATCGAGCTCGGAAACTGGAAAGCGGAGTGTCTTTTCTTACACTTCGCCTAGTTTGCTGTGCAAAAAAAGAGTAAAGCTGCTTATTTCATCTTATTTAATAAAATCAATTCTATGAGAATTGTAATATCTATTTTATTGGACTGAATATCATTATTATTTATAATATTCGTATCTTTAATTTCTTCTTCAGTTATTTATAATAGAAAAATATATATAAGATCAGAATTAAATTTAAATCGGTTTATTTATTTAGTTTTAATATTTGTTTTTTCAATAATTTTATTGATTATTAGATTGATGCAAAAAAATAATAAAAAAAATATGTCAAATAACAAAACCAATGAAGTGTCCGAAATAAAAATGAGAGGGCGTCGCTCCGTCCGCTCGCCCCAGGCAAATATAAAAATCATTCATATGGACAAAATAAAATTGCATCCCAAATAACCCGGTGCTCATCGGCCAAAATCTATTAGCAATAAATATGAAGTTTTCCGATTTAACTAGATTTAAAATGGCGGAGAGACGGTAATAATAGCGGACTTCTTGTTTCTGGTTTACGACACTGTAGTTTGGTTCTGAGTTCGTATACACTTTACTGAGCCAAAGATATTTTACTAAGAACCTTTCATTAAAAGAATCAGCTTCACGCTGTATCCTGCACACCTAATGAAAGTAGCGCAATGCCCCCAGAATTCGGCGGGGAATGGGAAACTGCCCTGCCTGCCCTAATATAAGCGGGATACAGCGTGAAGCTAAAAAATAACAATGTGGATATTATTTGAATTCCTTAATTCAATTACAAAAACTTTTTTGTAATAATAATTTACATAAAAACAAGAAAAATAGAGTCGAAAGAAATAATTATATCATCAAATAGATATTTAATTTATAAAGATAGGTAAGAGAATACAAGAGGATATTTCTTTTAATAATTTCATGGATAATTATAGCGATTACATGTAATAATAATTATTTATTACAAGAAAAGGAAAAATAGTGTTGTATAATAGTATCTTTATTCTTATTACATCAAAAGATAGTTCTAATTCTGTTTTTACTAAGGAATCATTAATAATTAAGACTATAGTGCGAATTAAATTGTTTTCATTTCTCCTGGTACGATAAAGCGCGAGGCTGTGTTCACCCATTCAACACAGTATGTTCTGAAACCAGGTGAAAAGAAGAAAAAAGAGTGCATTGACACTACTACTACTTACAATGTTTCAATGACAATATTGTAGATTAAAATAAGTCATTGCGGTGTCGAGGGTCATAAAGTCCACGGAATAAGTAAATAAAAATAAGACAACTTTTGACTATATCATTATTTTCTCTCTTTTGTCAATGTGTAATAGGTTAAAAATAATTTAATTAAACCCCACATCACTAATCTTCTGTTAGATTCTTGGGAGTTCTTTGCAGTGTTTTAAAATATTTCTTTGTGATCCCAGCGGTGTTTTCCGTTGTCAAAATGACATTATTTTTAATTTTACGCTTATCTCCCTCGGATATTGAGATTCCTTATACTGGGCAGAGTCGGTAAAATTTGATATTTTTTTATGGATATCTATTAGAAAAATAATTATTGTTACAAATATGTATAAATATTACAAATATGTATTAGTACAAATACATGAATGGTCAACTATTCATATTTAACTTTCAATTGTAATTCAAATTTGCCCAACTGTGACTCTGGGTAGCAAAACCAATGCCACTCTCTAAACTCAGAATATATTCATAATTTTAAATAGCGATTAGTATCAAATACTCATATATAACTGACAACAGTTTCCTCTTTGTATTGACTTAGACTTACGTCTTATAATATTAGTATCTATGTAGGTATATATATTTTTAGGTTTTCTCTTCTACCTATAAATTCATATCGTAATAATTTTATGACATATTATTTTATTGTTATAGTGATGTGAGCCACTTTAATTAATTAAAAATATTTTTATAATAATTTTTCATCAAATTACCACTAGGTGCCTGCTCGAATGACTCGTGAAGACGATTGTTCTGGATGTTCGTTTTCGTCTAAACTCGGAACGAGTAACACTCCTAAGTAAATACGCTCCTTAGTTTTATAATAGGTAAGTATATCAGAAGCCTTATTTTTGTTTGTGTGTTTTGGGAAAATAAATAAAAGTTTCCAAAAAAATTTCCAAAGTCCTGAGGTGTTCGGTGTTATTGCAATATATTTGGGTAACTTATTACGTGGTCACGCAGCACACCAGTAACGCACTTGTATCTCTGGTGTTTCACGGAGTCGTGGTCGGCGGTGACCACTTACCACTAGGTGACCCGTACGCATGTTTGCCTTGTCTTTTCCATAAATAATAATAATACTTGTGTTAAGTTATGTAAGTGGGATTTTTTAAAAAAAGAACAGCTTTTTTCACATTTTTCCTTCGCTTTCCGGAGACGACGACGACGAGAGTCCAGTACTCAACGTGCGTCTTGCCGCAGCAGTGTCAGTCAGTCAGCCTCAATGGCTTCATGTTATTTTGTTATCTTTAATATTTCCAATATAGAATAGCAGATTGTCATTTTAAACCTATTTGTTTGTAATGCTTTATATAAAGTAAATTTTTCTGGGGTGAATAAAATACAAAACACAAAATGATAATTTTCCTTTTAATCTTGATATTTTCCTCTACGATACAAGGCACACACACAATTTTAAGTAAATTAATAATAATTATAATAGAAATAATAAATAATAAGTCGCCTTACTGTAATAACCGAATTATAAACGTGTACTGATAAGCCTCGATATCTAATTGACAAAGGAAAACCTACGCTAACAGTTACTAGTTTTATCTGAATTTTACAATTAAACTTTGAACAGTGGAACTCTCATACATTTTATTATAAAAATGAAAGAACTGATACTAAATCCTCATTCGCTCTCTGTATACACTCACGCATGCGCATTCATCTAAACATTTATAGTAACAACTAACTTTTAATTATTACGTCGCATCATCCATTACAGATATTATGTATGAAATTAAACGTCTCAAGCTAATATTTTGTATCGGCGCTTGACTATTTTTACACTTATTTATATTTCACTTATATAATTAATAATAACTCGTGAACGTTCATGCCTCTAGTCAAGCGCCGAACGATGTCTCGATACAATGTCTAAATCTTAATAAACTAGGTATTTTAGACATTTAAAGTCATTTCGTAAACTAAGCATCGATATAAATAACGCTATTATTTATACTTTATCTTTAGTTTTAAAACTATTCCACTTAAAAGAAACTACCCACGTACACCACCAGATCATGGATATGAGATGTTTTTTGTAGCCGTAACCGTTTTTTAATAATACAAAGGCTATTGCTATCGGAGTCAATTAATACTTAAGTAATTAAAATAAGTTTGCTGTAAACAGTAAATCACTATTTAAGCCATTTGGTGTATGTATGTCATAAATTCAATAATTACTCCAAATAGTATTTCAAATAATTATGTTTGTGATATACCGTTTACTTAAAAAATAAAAATACAAAATGACCCCACGAACATTTTTATACAATATTTAATTAATGTAGATATAATATATAGTATGAAACTTTAAAATGAAACGCTTACATTATATTGTACGCCAGATATTTTTTTCTTACTCAGTCAGTAATATTTGTGTTTGTAAAGTGAACCAATTACACCGCTAACTTAACATAGCACAGCTATCGTACACTATTTATATATTCTAGTATCAGTTACATCTAATCATTGCACTAAATTGAATAAGTTATTTGATATTGAAGATCACATTTGTATTGAAAATCTTACAAGTGCTGTTAAAATTAATACAATAAACTTCAATGAATTGTTGCGTGGCTTTGATGAGTAAATTAAATTAAGATAGCAGGGTAGACAGAGGGAACCTAGTGTTAAGATACTCCGTTCTTCATTTTCCGCCGATTTTTTCGAGGCACTGCGTGTTGAGTGGCTTAACTCAGCGCTGGGCTTTTGCTTTGGTGGCAGAGCGAAGAAATGAAAATATTAATAAATAATAATTCATTCCCCCACCCCATACACCGGCCTCATTCAAATTAATAATTAATTATAAACGAAAATGTAAATTATTCGACTAGTATGTAAAAAGTAAACCGTTTACAAACGATTAGAAAATTTTAAAAGCAGTCTTAGATCAATTCCAATAGTTTTTTGATCGATAACGGAATTACATAATTTTAAACGATATGAATGTTGGTACAAATATTATGTAAGCTAAGGCTGTTCCTTATTTGAATGCACAAACTCATGAGACTTAATGTATAAATATGGCATTTAACAATAAGTTTAAAGGTACATTTCGTAAAAGACTAATAATGACGAACTAATTACGTGTATCGTCGATCAAATAATTGAAGCTTAAATTTAAAAATATTACGAGATATTTACAAATTTCACTATGGAAGAAGAGTTTCTGCGACTTCGCGTTACACCGCGAAACCAACGTTACTTCGCAAATAACAGTATTTACATTTAATCTCAAAGTAGAAATACTTTATCGAGAACGGACACACCAAAATGAACACTTAATTAGTTCAATGCTTTAATGTACACAAACCAATCGGTTCGAAATAACGAAAGAGTCCTTGTCGCGTCGATCGGCTCTATTATTTCTCTCTGAATTCCGGCTTGACGCTTATGATGGGTTTCCTGCCTTCGTCGTTGCCCTCGTACTGGTCGGGGAACTCCCCGGGGCTCGCCAGCTAAGTAGCGGAGCTGAACAGCACTGAGTTCTTGTAGTAGCCAGCGCGATCTGACAGCGGGCTCTTGACGTCACGCTCCATAGCTTGTTGGCGGGACTTGCGCTCCATTTCCAACTCTTGTGCCAAAGATTCTGTACGAAATAAAATAAAAATTAATACATTAAATTTATATTTTCTTTACTAAGGACTCTCGTGGAGCAGGGTTACAGGCATTGTATACGTCTTGCCATACGGGGGATATAGCTTGACGCTAAAAAACAATCTTATACTAATAATATAATATAATTAATAAGAATTTGCAAGCATTTGAATTGTTATATATTTTAGTATAACGAATGCCATATTAATATAATATCCGTGTTTATATGTTTCAAAATACGAGTGAGTCACCCCGGAAAATGTCATTAGTATCGTGGAGGCAGACATCAAACGAACTCCGCATCCGTATGGCACTTTCTAATTTAATATTCGATATCGCTCCGGTAAAAACGTGCCAGTCTCTGTAATGTGGACGTTCAATTAATTGCTTTTATGCTTTGTCTATGGTACATGACTTTAATTGTTCCTTTACAATTATAATTTAATTGAAAACTTATTGTATATTATATAGACTATATAAAAATGTTTGACGCAGTATTACGTACGAGGGTAGAATAAAATTTAAATGCTCATCACAAACGATACAAACGAATAAAAAGTAAAATGATACACCAAAAGAGAGCAATATTTTCTAATGAGATTTTGGGTAAATTGACAAAGTTCGTGAAGAGGCAAGAGTAGGTGAGGTAAGGCAATTGTCTCCGAAAACGTCTACGTTTTACGAAATATGCTTATTCAATTTCATGCAACGCTTGCCGCCTCCTGCAATTTACGAGATATAAAAGATATAAACGGAATCAGGTTTTTTGCTTACTCTGAAGGAACATTTTCTCAACGGGAATTCAATTTCTGAACGAGATATTCGTTTACGAATTATAGTATTTTAAAATTTATTACAGCTTTATAAATATGAAAGAAGAGTCACTTGTTACAAGAAATATTTAAGTAGGTTCTATTGGCACTGTACATTTTTAAGCTCTTAGCTTCTATAACTTGCAATAATTGGGAACACGCATAAATATACTATTTGCGTTTCATTTGTCATTTAAAAATACAATTATAATCGGATTTGTCTCAGCGGATACAGCTCCGGGGCATCACACTCACAAGTGTCGCTCATCGAGGGTTGTCCCGAAACAGAAACCTATTATCCCGGGCGAGATTATACGCCTAGGGCGTCACAATTAAATATTATACACTTAAAAGCTTCGGCCTTTGCCGTTTCACTTCGCTGCCACCCCTAAATGTCCCATTAGAACTGTTTGAATACGTAATATTTTTACATTTGCCGCTCCTAAAACAGAATTGCCGGTTCCTTTGAGAGCCATAATCTATTTGTTCTTTGAAATAACTGTCGCGCTTGAGCGCTTCACTTAAATAAAAAGTTAGCCTTTCATATCAGAGTTCGCTTCTCGAGACGTCCTCTTAAACGATTGTAAGTATTATCTAGTTTTTGTATTCGTTATTATTGTAAATTATGACTGCACTTTTTATTTGTCACTTTTCTTATTTTAAAAACTGAACGGAATTTGATTTTTTACAATGACATTCCATAGATTACATTGGCTTTAAAAGCAAATTTGAAAAACTATACAATCCATCGAATCACAGATTGATTTGTAGAGTAACGAATTGATTTTGTAATTAAATAGAATATCGAGCAGGAAATTAGGCTGTCGATATTCACTCGTTTCAAATATAAATTGTTTCTTTCACATTATTCTTGTAAAAACTGTTAGACACTGGCTTGATCGATTTATCTTTTATTTTCCACAATAACATCTAACAGTGTCATTGATCTCAAGTATAATTTTTTGTTTAAAATTTTATAACTTTTTTTTTAATTTGATACATTGGAAAAACAATATCAAAGGTGTTATTTTATACAGCATAATTTAGAAAAGAACAATCAGGGCCTCTGTTCGATGAGGACGTTAAATTAAAATAATTAAGGTTTCGTAAAAAAATATCTATATTTGCAAAATTTGATAAGGTTGTAAAACAGTAGATGGCTTACACGAGTATTAAAGCAGCCATTACTTGTTGATATTGTTGTAATATATAGTAAATAATTAATAATAATAATCAATTGATTTTTGACACCTTTGGTATTGGTTCTACCTACACTACTGACAATTGGAAGCGTAACTAATTCTACTGATTGAATTGAGTTCCTTTTAAAACACTCTCTTTATTTTTACCAAGAAATCAATCAACGTGATACCATTGAAATTATTTTAAATGCAACCTAACTCACAATGAAGCCAGATATGAATTAGGCACTGATTTTAAAAAGATTTTAAATTTAAAATAAACTATTATTTCATAATAGATGTATATATATGTATATCTACTATAGGCTATAGGTATAGGCTATAAGAGAGTAGTACTTGTAAATATGGTAATATAATTTTTATACACAGCAATATTTTGCAGAACCTGTACAAAAAGTTAATATCGTCAAAGGTCTCGGGCGCACCTGTGCTGTACAATTTTATTTCCATTCATTTCATAAGCGCACCTAAAAAGTAGCCGAAGAAGTTTCCTCTTTATTAATTTTTCAACTTTATATTACTTAACATCAGTTGGTTCATTCATTTCAACCGCTTTTTATGAAAAGTAAGACTTACTGTCATTTATTTGCATGAAGAAAACATTCTATATGATAATATATTAATGAAAAAATATGAAAATACTAACATGTCACGGAAAAGATATTGCTTCTTGTTTGTCTTTTATGATTTTGCCGTTTTTTTTTATTTCAAACTTTTGATTTATCCCGTTTTGTTGAAGAAAAATGTACAAAAAGTTTTCTAATTTAAGAATAATAAAATAGGGTTTTTCCTTTACCGACAGTTTAAAAGAAATTGATAAAAGAGCCAAGTTTTAATTTTTATTTATATTTTCTATTATGTTTTTATTAAGACATGATTTCTTTAATATTATTTTGCAATATAACGTATTCACGTACATATATACCTATAGTTGAGTGTAGTGTTATGAATTGCCTGTAGTGTAGTGTTTTGACACTAGGTTCTCTCTACCAATTCGTGGAACTACTTTCTTCTATATATCTATATTTGTATTGGCAATTACATTAGAACGCTAGTTATAGTAATGTACAATATGCATATTCAAGTAACAGAATTAGACCCATATCTTAATTCGATTTAAAGGTTGGTACTCGCGTGTTCGCGTGCGTGGGATACTTGGAGGGTAGCAGTTAAATTAGTTGCAATTTCCACTTGAAAGCAAAACCTTGATACGTGGCTGTAGGACCGGAAATGTACTTTCTATCAATGTTGCCATTTATAGTACTCGCCAACAAATATATATTTTCAAATATATTCATTTAAGACGCTTTAGATATATAGAGCATTATCAGTTTTTAACAGGTTTGAATTAAATTTTTGCTACCTAGTGCCGTTTACACAAATACATAATTATAACGTATATAACGTAATAAAATATAAGTGTATAAGAAATAAGATGTAAATATTTTTGATTAAAATATTTAACAATAACATATATACGAGTGCGGTAAGCCCCAAAGGTGTCAATATGTAAAAGTGCAAAGCAGTTTTCATATCCATCAAAGTCGCCGTAAGGGTGTGTCTGCACACAATAGTATTTGAAAGTCCACAGCGGCCTGTACATTTTTAATGAAATTTTTGGGCTTTCCACAAAGAGGATGACTGAAAAAACTACGGCTTGATTCAAAAAACGCGTTCGCCAAACACGCTTGTTCAATTTAGCTAAAAGTAATATAAACGGTTTGCTCATACATATTTATTACTTTTCCGTATCTCCTGTATATTACAGAGGTAGAGATAATTAGAGTTTAGTCTATATGCTAGTTTTTTTACAAGAGTCATCAGGAATCGTCTCACCCATAGGCTTGGGGATTTTCAGCCTCCCCAACAAGACAGTTTCCTGCAAGATACCATTGACCAACGGTAAATTATACAGAAGTCCGAAGAGTAAGATTTGTTACTTTGCTTGGCTTTTGTGGACTATGAAAAAGCCTTCGATCGAGATCTGGGTAGTGCTGCAGTCTCTCCAAAGATGTCAAGCCCCAATTACTATTGGGAATACTACTCTCAAAGTTGTTAAGTATTATTTATAAATAATATCCGAGGTATACCTAGGACATATCAGCTATATATGGCCAACTTCAAGAAAGAAAAGCTGGTATGATAATATATGCTTCTAAAAATATTAAAGTGGATAGAAATATAAAAAAATAACTATTATGACATTTAATCATTTAATATCAATAAAAAACTTGACGGGTAATTTCCCCGCTACTATTTGAACCAAAATTGGAATGTTTATATCGTTCATTTTGTGCTTTTAAATACTTAGCATTCTCCATCCGCAATGGTATGTAATATGATGAGTATAAATTTCACATGTCGATTTTTTCTTCTTTACAAAAGACCCTTCGCTACTCCCATATGAATGTACATGATTTAAATCATTCGGAGATTCTTTTTGGGGATAAATTATTTGAATTGATTTTATTAAAAAACTTATGTTTTTTATGTTAATAAGGATATTCATTTAAAAGCGAGAACAGTTCCATTCTTGCCTCTCTCTTTTTTGCTTTTGTAAAATTAGACCAAATAAACCATATTCCACATGAACAGTTGTTTTCCCTTACGCGCCCCGCTTTCCTTTGAAATTTAGAGGTATTGCACTTAAAGTGGCGGAACTCAACGCTGTACTTTGCCTCATTACCACAACCAGTCGCGTTTACAGCCCCTCGCCTGTATCCCTGCGCGATTGGCTCCCACAAATATATAATAATACATATATTTTCATTTATATACCTGAATAATTCTGCCAAAACGCTGCGCCTCCGCTCATGATGTCAACAGGCGGTGGCGGGTAGTTCCACTGGGGCTTATCGGGAGTCCGCGGCGGGTCCCGTTGGAATGGCGGCGACGAGGTCGGAGGTTCTGTACTGGGCGGTTTACTCTCTGTGCCATTTTCACGTTCGCGGTTCTCTTGTGGTACCGGTGTTAAGTTTTCTGTAAAAAAAAGAATATATCAAATGGCGTCTTTTTTTAATTGAATTTAACAACAATACAATGTTTGTCCGACACAATATACATTGTCATAGCAAAAATAGTGACAGTCATACGATAGGAACGAGAAATGAAGATAAGCTTGTCACACCAAGCTTTCGCCTCCAAAAAGTTAGTAAATCCTTTATGGGTCTGAGTATACGTGTATATAATAAAATTCCGCAGTGTATTCTTAGTTTGCCACTACCAAAATTTAAAATATCTGTAAAAAAAATTCTAACAAGTAAAGCGTATTACACTGTTCAAGAATATTTAGAGGATAAGCATGTATGGAATTAATGTCTATTGAATGTAATGCAGGATAGCTAATGTTTATAGATTGTACCATTGATTTTGAAAAGAGCAACTGTCGAGTTTCTTGCCGGCGCTTCTCAGCAGAACTGCCTTCCGAACCGGTGGTAGCTTTTAGTTCATATGTTCATTCGACGATTCAAAAGTGCTTATAATAATTGCCTATTTGAATAAATAATATTTTGAATTTGAATAAAAAAACTGCTTTAAATAGTGATTATTTTCGAAATCAACCCTAGTTTGTTTACCGGCAAGCATATTTACACTTCTCGAATAAATTGTTAATAAATGTAAGTGGCGAACAGTGATTATACAAGATATCGAGCTCGAATGCGTGTTACTACAGAAGGTACCGAACCCTCATTTCAAATGGCCTGCGAAACGATTTCCTGACACGGAGATTAGTACAAGCCTTCACTAGCGTTTACCACCCTACTTACGTCACGCACTCCATACACATTTGCGAACAATTGTGAGACATGACACGTAAGTCTGTTATAACAAATTGTATCTTATCGGCTTCTTGCTATAGCTCGTATTGGTATGGTGGAACGGGAGATCTTAAGACGTTTCAACAGTACTGGCATCTCAAGTTTTAACTGATATACAGATAGTTTGACAGACGGTAAGTTAACATGTCAGAGGCATTCGGTAATATTGGTAGTTGTCTGATTTTCTAGTTGTTGTACACGAATGAGCTATTTCGCATCGAGCGTTAGAAGAAATTGCATAAATTGTTTTACATATTATACGGTGTGCTTCAGAGGAATTAAAATGAATTCTTTGATTAAAGGATCATATGATTTAATTAGGATTTAAAATTACGAAATACATTAGAAAGACATTTTTTGTTCAATAAAGTGTTCTCTTACCAGTAACTATTCTTAGTATTTCAGCAGGCGCTCCAGATTGTTTTAAGGCTTCCTCAATCTTCTGTCGTCTTTTCAATTCTACCTCCAATTGATCTTGGATTTGTTGTCTTTGTTTTCTCTCCTTTTTTAGCCTCTTTTGATACATAACTAGAACAAAATGAATATTTAATATAGTTATTTACATAAAATTCTGTGAAATCAAACGACAAATGCGAGTATTTGTCAACATTAAATAAACTACATATCATTTTCAATTACTTATACAGTGTAATAACCAAATTTTCTTCAACCATAAAAACATAGAATATTATATTATATATATATTTTTTGTAGTTTAATGTCTGTTGATATTCTTACATATACGTGATACCTACGTATCGGCGATTAATTAATTAATTAATTAATTATTAATTATTTTTGATTCGGTAAATAAACTGATTTAATGTTGTAATATAAAGTTTTCGATAATGTCTATAGTATCAGGTAAAAGCCTTCTCTTTCTAGTCACAAAGAAATTAGTAGTAGGTACTATCTTTTTCTTTAAGACAGACGATTGACGAATGATTGAGTCGATGTACATATTGATAGAGCCTTGCTTTCGAGTTAAGGTGGCAGGGATCTTGGGTGGGACAAGTCAAGAGAGACTGTAAAATAAAATAACTCTTTTTACCCATATTAGTCTTTTCATTATTTTCTGTTAAATTAATTTTGCAAGAGATTAACTCTACAATTTTAAAAGCATAACAGATATTTAATTATTAAAAATATATTTAATTTTTCCAAAAAAAAACTTCTTATTTTTTTAATATTATTTTGCCTATATATATTTCGTTTTTAAGAATTTTTTTATTGGTAAGGAATATCTAATTTATTTAGAATTAGTGAAGGAGTGCTTATATATTTTGAATTAACTTTAAGAATAATCGAAAATAGAAAATAAATAAAACGATAATAATCTTTATCACCTATTATTAAGTTATTTTAAATGTGTATAGAATAAATTATTAAAACTATTAAAATATTTAATTTTTAAGCGTTACTTATTTCACATTACAAATTAAGCTAGTAAAACAGGATATGTAAAAATAAAAGGCGAGGTCATTTTCTCATTAAAGATTCGCTAGTAATTAATGTTGATGCTAATGAGTTCGAGGTTCACCAGCGAGTGACTCCTACGCATCATTTGTCATACAACCTCCGACACGGTCCGTAATAACATTTCGTTTTTGTGCGCATTCTTAATATGAATTGAAAATTGCTTTTATGGTTATTGTAAAATTAAATAAACATATAACACGCTTATGCAATATATGAGAATGAATGAATAAAATAATTACCACGTAATTAATTTATTATATAGATCACCATACAGAGAGAGGCAGTGAGAGCCTAGTGTTAAAACACTCTGTACTACACTTTCAATGCAACAATACACTCGACAATATTTATTTTTTTTGTATATAAGGATACCGAACGTGTTCCAGACAGTATAAATCGTTATATTTAGGATGAAAGGTGAAGCTAATACAAAGGTGCGATTGTGCATATAGGTCCAATGAGTGGAAAATTCAACGGGTCGGCGAGTCCGAACGTCGTCGGTACAGACCAACACCTCTGAAAAACGCTCTCTCACTCCATTGACTCCCATTTTTGGATCTTTTCATCTCGCCTCATTTCCTAATTACGCGAAAATTAGTTATTAGCCCAAGTTGTTTCTTTTTTGCCATTCTTTATAACAATACAGGCTTTAGACGAACTAAAGGAATATTTAAATATCAAATAGCAATCAAATGTCTTATCGAACTGAATAAAGCGGGAGCGCCGTCGCTCTATTGTTTTTATAAGTCAATATTTGTTAATACGTAGATCGGCGGTACTCTTTGATAATAATCCAGCTCCTCCACCTCGATAAGTTCATAAGCAAAGATGAATTGTAATAATTTTCAATAGATTCGGCTCGATGAAAGGCTTCAACGGAGTTATATTCTTTTATTGTTGTCTCAAAAATATCCCATATTCAAATCTGTTTGCTTATTACAAACATAGCTGGCATGTTAATATTAACGAAATATTAACTTTAATGTTAGTAATAATAATATATCCTATTGATGTATTTTATTTGTACAATTTAATTCATATTTACGTAAAAATTAAATATATGAATTGCATATGCGATAACAATAATCACAACACATGCAAGTTATGTGTGCCATTATCAGCAAAACAATGCCACGAACGGGCGTATGAATAAAAACCAACCACCGAAATATTGAAGGAATTCGTTCAAAGGGGAAAAAATGCAATAAAAAGTCCACCTCGACTCGATACAGAACGAGAGTGTGGTTAAAAAGCAACGAATGAATATGGTTGCGAACATCCGTTGCAGACAAAAGTTGGGCTACTTGACTATGCAAATTATATTTGCGGACCGCGCCGCGCCTGAGACCCGATCCCCGACGTTTCATTTCACTTTTGCGTATATAACGTGTATTCTTTTCATATTTTCATCCGATTTCCTTCCCCCTCGTTCATTTTGTTCCGTTTTTAAAAGTCACAGAACAATAGCGCTTTCTGCGGGGTTTATTCGCCGCGAGCAGTTTTCTTGTACGCTTCTTTTTCTTATTATTATTATTATTATATCTATCTTTTTATTCATATCCGGTTCTCTTTTCTTTAATACTTCGTACTCATAAATGGTTGATAAAGGGCCCTTGGGTTTTTTATCCAAATAACATGTAAATGAATCAGTTTGTTTGTATACCTACTTAATTTTTTTTCCCCAATATGACAGTTAAGGGAAAAAAAGCAACATTAAATATACTTTATATGTAATTGTATTATGCTAATTTATTTTTTCACAATTCAAAATATTTATATGTAATTAATTTTAGTTTTGTTTTAAATTTAATCGAACAGAATATAATTGTATAATATATTGTTTCAAGAGTCTGATATATCTTTGAGTAGGTGAAAAGTGAAAAATTTAATGCAGAATTATTCTTGAGACATATCCTTATAAGTGCTCTCAGTACAGCCTGCAATATCAGTAGGTACTTTTGTCCACGACAATATTGGAAATAAGCATCTAGCTAGTATTATGACTTATAATATTTTTTATCTATAGTACCGTAATACTATCACAATTCACAACCCTCATGGATACGGATGTGTTTATAGCCAGCTTAACATTATAATAAGTTGTATACTCGTATGTACCTAAAAGAAGCAGCTGTCGCTACTATTTGATGATAGTTCAAAATTTTATTCGCACTTAGAGCACGAGTCAAATAAGCGCAAATTTATATGTCTTTTAACAACTAGGTATAGGCAGCTAGTTATAGACATTATAAAATCTACAAATTTGTGAAGATTGTTACTTATTTTATTATTAATTGTTTAAGTTAAGAGTATTGCAAAATAGTAATAGTTTGTCCAATAAGATTGCTTTTTAATTAAATAAACTTAATATTACAATACCTACCTCAAAGCTGTCAAGCAATTATATATTTTGCGGTTCCAATTATTATGTTAATTTATTTTTTTGTATTTCATATAGATAATAGTTTTCCCACTTGCGCTATAACGTAAATAAAAATCGACATTTATGACAGCCACTCCCCTCAGTCGCGCCCGTACCATTTAGATAAGTCTTTTTTATAGTTCTTTATTGAAAATAAATTGCCTAGAATAAAATCAGACACAGTCGGAATGGCTTTCCGATAGATGCGTATGAAATAATATTTGACAGATAAGATGCGCCAGTTATCGGAGCGTATGCTCGGTTCAAGGGACATAATCGACTCCAATGACAAAGTGTTTTTTCTTTTACGTTATAATTATATTTAAAATATTACAATTTAAACTTACTATATTGCTTATGGTAATTGGTACTTTTGATTTCTTATATGTGTATCGTCGCTTTGGTGGTAAACGGTTACGTCCAAAGAGAATTATAAATATAGAGACTGTCACTTCACTTTTATTAAAATCAAAGATTATTTTCGTTTATTTAACAATTTTGATAATCTAGGTAATAATATTTAACAGTTCCGGACTCAAATAGTTAATTTTGTCACCTTCTTCCTGCTGACAGACAATTTAGTGTTTTATCTTTTCCTCTGTTTTATTTGGGTACAATTTATGAGGCGAGTGGCTCCTGCGATAAACATTTTCCTCAGCAGTGTACGGATTATTGTTCTTGTCGGATGAGTGGGGACTTTGAGTTACGAGCTGAAGTGACCTTCACACCCAAAACACTATATATTATTTTATAGACATAAATTTAGGAAAACTATAGTAGCTGTTATAACAATATTTTTTAACTACAAATCGTGACAGTTTTATTTCAATATAAAGTGTTATATTTCAAAAAGGCATATAATTTATTTTTAAAAGTAGCTTACTTTGAAATTTTATTGCATATCTATTTTTTTCGTATTGACCGCTGATGTGAGTGGGTGAACCCGAGTATTGGGAACATACGCATCTAACGCATCTGTAAACGTTACATTCCATACTTTATTTCATACTTACAAACAATAAAGGCAACGAAAAATTTTTCTCGAAAAAATAAAGAAAATTGCAAGCACTTTTATCAAACCGATCAAAGGGCCGGTCGGACATTCCGACTTCTTACGACGTTAGTAAAAAATACAATCTCACTTTATAGTTACCATTCCACTGGTTATTATATCCGTATCGATACGGTTAAACTTACGGAGCGTGAAATGTTGGATTCCAGATATTGCAGCCTTCGGGCCCGGTGCCGGTGGTGAAGCCTATTTTGGACATTCTACATTTTAAAAACAGTCAGTTATCCTAGGTACATGAAATTGGAGCTTGATTATCTTTTGATTCAGCGCCCTTATGAGAATGACGAAGATAATCGTCGAATTCTGAATTAATAATTAATACCAATGGTATATTAAGTACATATTTGGACAAGCTTTGCAGAGGAAATTATACTTTAATATAGAACTAGAATTCTCTGACATTATTAAAATATGAACGACAATGTAATTTACATATAGATACCATTTCCTTACTGTCATATAATGCTTTCGTATTATGTTATTAAGAAACACCGGCCACAAATGTGCAAATTGTATGTAAAAGTTATATATAACCTTTTTTACGGATTAGGTGGAGTTAAAAAAATATGAATTCGGGATATTATTTTCGTTTGAGTGGCGCACCGGGCCATGCTTCCTGCGACACGAGTGTGGTCGTAACTTGACACCTTTATTAATATGCCTGAATTATTAACGTAGATATAAGTCGGTAGGGGGCATATATCGTGAGGCTTCGGTGCATCGATTTGAGAAGAATATCGATTTACATACAATTCGTGTGAGGAATCGTTAAGGTTCTGCACATGGTCTTTATAACTACCTGTTTACACTAAATACAACCTTGTAACTATAGATTAATAGAAATATAGAAAATATTTAATTAATTTAATATCTTATTCTCTTATCTAATATTATCAATGACTCCAAATTCTATTTATCTAATTTCATACTAGCGAGTCATCTATAAAGTATAAGTAGTATGGTTCATTATTATCAAATGTTTATGTCGCGTTTTTATTATAGTGTCGTCGCGATACTGAAATTGGACGTCCAGTCGTTAATCGTTATGGCCAACAAAAAACATTTAATCATTATTTATGACATATTGGACATTTAATTTAGGGGAAATGCTTGATACTAACATAATTGTGACATAAAATAACATAAATGTGACATAGGTTTTTCTTCTTATAAGTATGTCCCTACATAGTAAGTTTACATTAAAATTATTTCATTCGATATTAACTTTTGATAATAAAATATAATAATAAGTTCATTTATGGAGATAAATATATATTTTCGTAAATATATTGTCTCATATCTAGACTACATATATCACGCTTAAATATATTACGTACGTAGGGGAAGGTAAATAAGTAGCATTAAATTTTCAGATTTAAAATATAATATTTGGATTAAAAACAAATCTAAGTAATCAAATTATAATGTGGAATGAGCTATGCTAACACGCATGTTACCATTCAGCTCATTCCTTAATATAAATTTTAAGATAACCAAGAGAAATATGAATAAATGGAGGCTTTCATTACAATATCGTAAAACATAGGTGCAGGTAAGATTCAACAAATATTGACAATGGATGATTGCAGGCGGCCAACGATCCCCTTGGCAAACTGCGAATTTAAATGGGGACGAGAAAAATTAATCCTAATGCGATTTTAATGAACTCGAAACGAAACGAATGTAATAATGAATTATTAAGCTGGTAGATTCTCCTTATACTTTGTATGGAGAAACGCACCACTGAACGATACTGGTCGCAGTTAATTGCTCCTTTATTTAGAAGTTTTTCCTAAAATTGGAAACTATTTTGATCTCTTTCTGTCATTGTCTAATAGTTAGATTTTCTAATATGATTTTGCTAAGATTGTCTTTTTAAAAAAAATAATTAAGAATTTTATTTTATAAATAAATATTTTAACTAAAAATAATAGTGGTAAAATGAATATACAGGAGCGTTTTCATTGAAAAAGCTTATTTCTTACTGAGCATAAAAAGAGACATGTTTTAAAATAGCTGCAAATAATAAAATGTTATATCCTTTTTATAAATTATCCTTGTTTAACTTATTCCTACAGTAACGTTAATACATAAAGACTGTAAGGCGTATACGAGATAAAATGTAATAATAATAATTAAGGCCCAACATTTCACAAAGACGCGCGCCTTAACGTCAAGTATAAAGCACACAAGCTCTGAAAATGTACACCTGAAGTCTGTACTCGCCTTTGCATTAACGAATGCGGAAGCGGCGCTGTGCATACAGGACGCGTTGCATCCCCCCCCTCCCTCCTCCCACTGCAGGGCCTCCCACGCCTCCACTTCCCCCGATGTGCCTCTCGCTCGAACCAGACGCCTCTAGCAGCACACCATGTCCCACCCGTGCGTTCATTACCTCCACGCGACCAACAATCCAAGTTTGCTTTTCGCCACACAATCTACGCTAGCAGACTCACTACACTCACTCATACTACAGTCTACTCATATACTGGCCACTCGAATAATAAAGATGCAGAAATTAACCCGTCCTCACTGAAAAAGAGGAAACTAAGTGAAGCTATCTCGACCTGAATAGAGGTAATGCAACGCGAGCACTCGTACGGCGAATAAAAGAAACTCGTTGGGTAGTAAAAGAAGCTCCACGAGTATGTTGGGACAGAGGGTAAATGTCAACTGAAATAAAAACAGTCAACAGATAAATGCATATGATAAACAAATGCGAGAAATGAAAAGGCGAAGTACAAACATCAGTGTTAGCTTTACACAATGAGTACTGTACATATTTTCAAATGGTGTTTTTTTGTTTTGAAAGAAAATAAAAAGAGGAATGAATTGTGAATCCAGAAATCGATATAGTTTGCGCACTAAATTTGCTTGAGCCCATAAAATATTCAATTACGCATAAGCACACATTTGCTAAGGCCAACAACGACCACGCGGCCACGCGGCACCCCCATTAAAGATGCCTAAGGGCCGTTTAATCGGTCAGTGGATGTAAATTCGGCGGCCCCAAAACAAATATCCCGAAACTAATAAGGAAACGAAATATGTAAATCGTCTGCCATATTGTTTCACAAGTGAAATCTTCGTTTAATCTTATAACAAATCCGTGTTCAAATGGCCGCTCGGAGTTAATTTTAGCATAGCAGGGGTACGTTTTAGGGTCAGATCGAGGTAAAATGTGGTGAACGACTTAAACGTATGCAAGACACGCACTGGGAAGATAGCGCCCGTAACGTTGTCCTATGCACATATTGCAACAAATTAGTTGTCGACTTGTAAACATAGATGAGGAAAATAAGCCCGCTAAGACGTAGCCGGTGGGTAGTTTGCATGGATATGAGGACGGCAATATAGGGGGTTCACAGCTGCTGGCAGCACTCATTAAGATGTTTTATGGTCGGCCCGCCGGACTGTGTTCCCAATTTAAGATATTTCTATGCAGGACGGTGTCACGCTAGTTTAGCTTACGATTAGGGGTTTAAGGACCATATTCCTTTTAAGGTTTCACGAGCAATAATTGCGGGAATTATGGTTAGTATTTTGTTGTTCCCTTAGCAGCCATTATTAGAGATCTCTTAAAGGTACAGATTTAAATCACATTAAGGCTTTTGTGAATATATGAATATATACAGTCACTATAAATATTGTAACAGGGAGCGGTATTGTAAGAGCCAAACGTAAGTTTCAGCCGAATCCACCGAATACCTATTCCCCGCACGGCAAGTAAATCAAAGGGTGTTGAAACTTTACACCCACTTAAAGCCGGACACGGTAATAAAGCGTTCGAACTTCATCGACCCTGGACATCAAATGGGCCACCCCTTGCCGCATTTTGTAAGAGAGAAAATTAAAAGTTTAGATGACCTCACGAAATTGGAATAAAATACCTACGTTTAGGTCCAAGTCTGCTACATTAATAAAACGCTTCATTAATACCAAGGACATCTTTTATGTATTATCAGTTATTTTTTTACTGGTAGGTATATATTTTATTCTTTGTTATGTAAAATCATAACATTCATGATGAAGATTGTCAAATATTTACGTAAATTAATTAATAACAGCTATAATTCTGTATTTGATGAAAGTATATACTTTTATTAACTTTAATGCTAAAATATATAGGTTTGCATTAAAAAACAATGCCAGAATAAATACAGATATTAAATTATTTAATTTTCCTAAGCTCACGTCCATTTAGCATCACAAAGACAAGACTTAAGTGCAATGGCCTTAATCAAGACAGAATTAATTGTTTCTAAAGAGGTGATTCCGCCGAATATGTTCCCTGATTAAGTGAACAGGTTGGGACCAGGGCCGAGGGTTATTAAATAATTTATTGTCTAACAACTATTCGTGAGGGGCAGTGCTCGAATGCTTCGCTAAGATTCTGTAAACTTTTGTTATGGTATCGTTGCCGTAAACTTTGTCCGTGATACTCGCATGAAATACATAATTCGGACCACCACCACCAGTTCGGACTCTTACAATAATTAATTTAATATTTTGATTGTTTCGCATTTAATATTAATAATAATATTCAAAAAATTTAAAAATATCAGTGCAAAGTCCGTTTCATTTGACACAAACAAAAACAACACTGATTGAGTTTGGTCCAGTCTTTTATAGCTTTCAATGTACATTTCATCCTGTCAGTGGCAAATTACACTGGAGCCCATTCACGCTCAAAAATCACTCTCAATCGAGTCAAGTGGGACAAAATAAAAGGTGAATTCATCATAGGGGTGCGAATCGACGCCCCTGTCGGGAAACCAGGGCGGGAAACGTATGTCCGGACCATTTGTAAACACTAACAGGTGCCGACAGTTTATTTATTCAAATAAAACCTATAATACGGAATGAATAGCTCTTAAAACAGAAACAAAAATATTTTAAATAACGTAAGTATGACGATTGAAAACTGTTGAAATTAAAGCATTAAATATTTCATCGTTCAGTTTCATGTTAGGTTGCAGGATATTGTATACATTTTCCGTAAGTAATTAAACAAAAAGCCCTCTGTTGTGCGTAAGTATTTAATATTTTATCGTCGAAATGGAAGGCGAAGCACATGGGAAGTGTTCTTGTCGTGAACTCATTTCATTTAACATTTTAAAATGCAATTTACCTAAATGAACAGTTATGACATAACTTGTGCATCAACTTAATAATGAAAATCAAACTACCCGTTAAATATATATTTTTAGATCGACTATAGGTACCTATGAGAACTCTCTGTCTCCAACACAATTGGTCTATTGAAAATCCAATTTAATATATTTTAAAATATAATAGGAAATCTAATATTGTAAATGTATGGCTACTATAATTTAAGTACTGTCTGATACAATGAAAAGTAACTTATGAGAAATATTATATGCTCAATGCTCATTCTAATGTCTCTATGTCGTCAAACAAATTCTTATTCGATGATAATATGTTATACTTAATAAGGAGTTGGATAGAAATGCATTTTGAATTATAAACAAACACGAAGATATTCTAATTGTAGGAATATAAATAATCCATAAGCAATTGAAGTAATAAGAAGTCGATAAAAACGTTTTTAGCTAGCATAAACAAATGTATTCTCAATAAAATAAATACATTACAGAAGAAAAAGATGGTTTGTATGAACATATAAAATTTAATAAATAAATAAGACATTAGACTATTAGCACGTAGTTTAGGCCAATCGTGGGTTCGATTCCGACTCTAGGAAATATAGTACTTATTATTTTCATTTCCTCGCTCCGGCCAACACGCAATGCATATACGAGTATAATTGGAGGGAAAGCAAGGAATGTAAGTTTTTATTTGGAACGAAGTGTCTTAACTCTAGGTTCCCAGATACCACCGGTAAAAACGTAAATTCGTTAGCAAATTCAGGTAAAATGAGTCAAGTCAAACATCACGAAACCAAAAGCAATTCAAAATTAGTCGTCTAAATATGATATTAACAACATAAATACGATATCCTGCAATCAAATCAGTACGGCTTCAATGGCTTCGACGTCTGGCCGTGTGTGGTCGGTAAACAAAGATCTTAATGGCCGTAATCTAACGTCAACAGTTTATTACCACAATCGACATTGCAGTAACTGCAGATTTGCTCTATCTATTTGCTTATACAAGTGAACTTGTGTTTTCATTATTAATATACGTACGTACCTACTATAATAGTATTCAATAGTTTGTATTCAAAGTTTTTCTGTTTTTTTTTTTATTAAAAGGAAAAGTCGTATCTCAGTGTCTAATTGGTGATAGTTGTCGATTTAATTCTTATTTGGGGATTGAATATGTGCAAATTGGTACCTTAAGTTAGGCCACTCAAAATGAAATGTTTATAATTTAGGCGAAAAGTGAACAATACTAAATATTCTCTATCGATCAAGTATTTCAGAATCTCCATCTGCTAGAAAAGGAAACATATTTTGTGTATATTCAATATGATAAGCCTATACGAAGTACCTACTACACTAAGATAGTAATAAAATCATAATTATAAATGGTGCTAGATCAATAGGCAATTTCCCAAGACACCGGATGCGGTCTGCCGGGCACAAGTTCAATTATTGAATTTCCTACGCTCGCTCAACAAAAAGCTTTGCTAGCTATGATTCCTTTGAAACTATCACATTATATTGTGAGTATGCGCTTGTTTCTACTTCAATTAGGAAAGAAAATTAATTTAAAAGACAAGACAAGAAAAATTACATATTTCAATAGTTTTTAAAAGACTCTTTTAAAGATCGTAATGGAATATTTCAAACAAGTTTTTCTTTACCAACTAATATGATTTACTTAATAGATTTTTAAATGGATGCTTCCTTGCAAGTGATTCGAGTAATTTGTAATATTTTTTTTTTATTTTCACATCATTAGAATTATCGTATATGCCCCAGAATGTACATTATTAATTATATGCATTTCTTTTTCATGAAATAACAATATAACTGTATCTAATAAAATATGCTGGATTTCATTATTTGTATAATTAATTCGTGAACTTTTGTTATAATTAAGATGCCACTCAGTGTTGTTGTTACATCTAATAGGCTTTGCAGGGGGTTATTCCTTCTTCTAATTTAGTATGCTTTTGCTTGTTTACGCTTATTATGATTGCTTTATTTCATTTTAATCATGTTTGAGTAACTAATTTAAATTAATTATTTGTATTGTTCATTATTAAATCGATTGAATTTAATCTCAATGGAGTTTTTATGATACATTGGATTATACATTCCTAAATTATTAAAAGTCCAGTCCTAGGAAATCGTCAAGATAATAAGATGTCCCCGTGGATTTCCACACAGAGCCTGCATGGTTGATCACATTAGCTCCAGAGGCCGATGAGTCACTGTATGAACGAGTTGGTAAGTCATTGTAGTTTTGAAGCCCAACTCCCAGCGGCGCACGCAACGCTGCCTCGCCAGTTCACGCGCTCCACTGGGCAATTTGGAAAATGTAACCAACTTTGAACACCACATTCAATTTAGTTTTGCTTGTAAATGAGTGGGTTGGTATTGTTTTGCACCTTGCACAATGCTTACCTTAACAATATATATATATATATATATATATATCTAATATTTTCATATATTAAACCTTTATAAGAATTATAATTTTTCCAGAGAATAAATTAAATAGATACAAGATATTCGAAGGATTGTCATACAGGCAACAAATGCGTATCAGATTACAAATGCGATACAGTAGACACATGGCGCGTGCACTGGATTGGAGCGAAATCGACAATTCGATCATGGCAAAACCGACCCGACCACGGAGAACGTAATGCTATTTATTAATAAAGACAACACAGACACGGGTTCTTTAATTTTTTTTTTAGCTTCACGCTATATCCCACATATAGCAGGGTAGACAGAGAAAATCAAGTCTTAAGACACTCCATCCGTATCGCATCATGACATATTCTTGAATATCTACTTAAAAGTCACAGAAGAGATATCCGTCGTGACTTTTTAAGAATTGGTTCTAAGGTTGTTAAGGCAAAGACTTACGAGCTGCTTTACATTATTTTTTGATCCATACATCCGTATGAAAAAAATGTAAATAAAATCTGAGAAAAAACTCGTTATTATTATTTCTCATAAGACTTAAGACGAGCAAAGAGATTGAATATAAGAAGTATATATAACGTATGTATGCGCTATATTGAAACCTCTTCTAACAATTTCACATACAATCATAAATTCTAATTTAGATGTGCCGGATCGCGTTACCACCTCCAGCTTCGCGGACTCATTGTATGTTACTCCCAAGGCGAAGCAGCCCCGTAACGTATACAAAATTAATTAGACAAAATCTTGGGGCCTTGTAATATTTTATTATTATTTCCGCTACTGAGATTTTATTAACGCTGGTATTTATTGCTCAGAATGGAGGTCTGATTAACGTCGTTCCTGTATGGATATGTTCTATTCAGCTACATACAAGTTCGTAATTACAGAAGTTGTAATTACAAGGCTGCTTACATTGAAACCTTCGCGGGCTCGCGTTGCTTTATCGCGCTGCGAATGTTGATAGTTCGCTAAATTAAACGTCGCCTTTTTAGATATTTTCTTTATTAAAATGCCTATCAAGAATAATACGATGAAAGTTATTTATAAATGTTTAAATTATTGTCTTTACATAGGATTTATAGAAAAATATGATTAAGTTTAGTAAATGGGCGTTGAATGAATATAATGATTAATTTTTAGTTATAATTTACGAAACATTTTTTTTTTAATATTGCTATTATACAATCCGTTGATGATCGATTCGATATAACAATGAATTCAACATATCTAGAACTGTGAAACTGTAAAAGTTAAATTAAAAGTAAAATATTTCTTTTACATTAATATTTTTAAAGAGAACATGATTTTATTACCCTGTTGGTTGGAAACTTTTAAGCTCTTAAGTCCTGATACCAAATCTGAATATCTAAAACTCCAATTTAAATGGCACAGGCATTACCTTTCTTATAAGGTAGTCCATTTACGTAGCAGACAGGACTCAGGGTACAGCGTCTTCTACTTAGCGGTGAAATGTGTAATACCCTCTCAATTGAATCTTTCTTGACCGCTCCTTACTACTCTTTTACATGCCTTAACTTTTAGACGGACCAAGATGCCATATAAAGAAATTGATCATTGAACTTTAAAATACTAGGTTATATCAAATATTTAAATTATTAATACAAACGTTTGTTCCTTTATGGTTTAATATTATAATTATGTAAAAAAGTAACTATATTAGGAAAAACGACAAAATAAGTCAACATTTAAATGTCATGAACATATTAAAACATCTATCAAAATTTGTCTGCATAGGCTCTAATTTAGAAAATGTGAAAATTTTAGATTTTATTTCGTCTGTTGTGGTGTATATCCGCGCGTACATTAGGGTGAGATGAGTCGACCAGTCGGCCAAATCTAATAATCTGCATTAGTGATGCGCGGCCGAAGCCCATACTGCGCTTCATTTCACCAGAACATCCTCCCCTGATCCGATTTGTACGTTTGTGGCCTCTCAAATTGAAAATTTTCCTCAAAATGAATAATCGAAACCCATTAGATGGCCAAAGAAAAAGAAAACTTTTGTTTACGTCGTCGTAATTTATTTGGTAAAACCTTAGTTGAGTGGAGATAATGAACAAGTCTATAACGTAGGTCGTAGCTTCTTTACTAAATTCAATTTTCTATTATTTTATTTTTGTACTATGAAATATAGCTATTTTACGTTTATATGAGTGTAATTTATTTATCTATTTTATTACAGTTTCGTGTAACTGCTCGTTAAGTTCACTAGTCATTATAAATAGGTATATATGAAGGAGATATGTCCCCCAGGTGACGTGCCCAGCATTATAGGTCATCGGTAAAGAGATCACGTAGCCAATACCACCCAGATACGCCAAGATGTAAGCTATTAGAAAAATGGTGTAAAATTATAAGTAGTGTGTGCAAGTAGATATATGATTATTATTTTTATTACGTTAGTAGACTAGCTCTGTACAAATGTCATCTGTACTGTTTTTTTATATTTAAAAGAGGTATTTTCTTGATTTACGATTATATAAAAATCTAAAATATATAGGCTTACCAATATATATCTACGTATTTTTTTAAGGTAAGCAAAGTGAAGATACTCCGTTCCCAATTAAGACACATCCGTTCTCCAATTTCCGTCAATTTTTTTAAGCATTCCGTATTGAGTGGTGGAAAACAACGCCGCCTTTTGACTCGTTACCAGAGTAAAAACTCGTTACCAGGGAAATTGAAAATATTAAATAATTTATTATTCGGCATGGGAATCGAACTCACAACTGTCGCGTTTACATCTGTGCCACGACGGCAGAATTTTGTATAACGATAGCAATGCTTAATTAAAAACTTAAAAAAAAAATCTTTACATAGGTAACGTTCACAAAATCCAATAAATACAATGCGATTTTTTATAGGTAAAATTTTTAATTAACATTTTTATGAGTAAGTATTAATAATATTTAATAGACTATAATAAAATAAATAAAAAAGGTAGAAGGCAATATTAAATTGCAAATATTTACACGTGGTCAAATCGATATACTGCCGGTACTCTGGTAGCACCGGCATGGCCGCAAATTTTTTTTATTATTATTTCTTTTTTTTTTTGAACATGGGGTTAATGTTAGCCCTATTGGCTTTTACAGCGACATCGGTTGGGTAGGGAAGAGGGTACTCTGTCCCTGAAGAAATGCAAGCACTAAGTGGCTGCCTGTGAGGAAGTCGACGACTGTAAGGGCGCCCCCAATTCCCGCAATAACTTTAAGTGAATAATATAATGTTGTTATTAAATAATAAAAGTTACACAAAGTTTTTCCCATATCGATGCAGACAAATTGTAATAAGGCAAACTCTTCTTCTTCTTCTTCCTGGCATTAATCCCGGCTATTACCAGGGTCTGCCTTCCTACTTAACCTACTCCACTTTGCACGATCTTTTGCGTCCTCGGTGGTTAGACCATTGGCTCTCATGTCCTGCATCACGACATCCAACCAGCGCTTCCTTGGGCGTCCAGGAGGTCGCGCCCCAGGAACTAGTATAGCAAGGCACTTGCGTCCGACATAGTTCTTAGGCCGGCGCGTAACGTGGCCAAACCATCTCAAGCGACGCTCTTGGAGCTTATCCGCTACGTCACGGACCCCAAGACTACCTCGAATGAATGTGTTGCGTATGCGGTCAGACCGCGTTACGCCGCACATCCNATTTACAGTCGCACGCTTGTGTTCCTACGCGCCACGATTGCCCTCAATCGGCCTGGATAATATAACGATCGGTCCACGCTTCCCTTTTCAATTTTCCTATCAGCTTTAACAAAATATTTTTGATTAAAGCTCTTTTCTTTATATAACGTGAAGATAAGTAATTTGGCATAGCTTATCAAAAATACGAAGTATTTTCGCAATTATCTAGCAGTGGTTGGAGGTTTGATTTCCACTCGAGGTAATTGTTTTTTTTTTATTTCTTGTTTCTGGTAGACGAGGTGAGGTATTTATTTCAACAGTGACTAAACGGCGTGAAATAACGGCGAAAAAGAAGAATGTAGTAACAATAGGTTCTCCCTAACTAACTATACACATATAATAAATATGATAATAAAAAGTGCTTATTTGCGAATAATAAAAAGATATGAGGTTATTAGTTTATTAAAGTTAATTTAATTAAATATATGATGTGTATTAAACAAATAATCGATCAAAACAAAGGCTATCAAATGTCTAATATATAGAGGAATTTAAGCGTTTGTTTGTATGTAAATTAAGTGCTATTGTATTGAATTGCTATTCTAATTATAATCGAATATGAACAGAATAGTTAAATATAGGATTATCAATGAGGAAACTATTTAGTTGTATATTTAAACCAGAAAAGGATGTCCGTCCAGAGGATGTCCGTCCAGAGGATGTCCTCCGTCCAGAGGATGTCCTGACTAATATCTGTCCGATATTTGTTTGTGGGCATACGGGTACGCGACCCCGGATCCTCGAGCCGCCACTCTTACATCCTCATCCAGTCCGTAAGAATGGTGTCCTAACTCCCCCCACACAGGGGTTTTGGAGGTCAGACGGCAGTCGCTCCAAGTAAAAACCGCCAACCGCCACTTAAATGGACCGACACAATAAGAGACTGTAATAAGGCAAACTATACTAGTATAATAAAGCTCGAGAGTTTACTTAATTAAAAACTCAAGAACTAATACTTTGAATTGGAAAAATATTTTTTGTCGGATAATCTGCACTCCTAACTGCATCACGAATTTTTTTTATATTTCAACATAAAATCAGTGGGTAACGGAGTGTCTTAACACTAGGTTCCTATCCTGCCTACCCTGCTATATGCGGGATACTGGGTGAAGCTGACAAAAAAAATAACATATCTAATTGTCCCACGTGATAAACTAAGTTTTCAGTAATTGAATACCATGTATGGCTGTCATAAATTTTAATTTTGATATTCACCTCACGGACTTTGACGCGGTCACACGTCCCGCTGCGGTCAGGATTTACAGGTTATTGGAAATATGTTTTTATTCTTTTCTGCTAAGATGTTTGTTCGTGACTTTATTGTTGGTATTTCTGTCCAATTACGTTGAATTCCACCGATAACTTACATAGGTTTCATGAATAAATGAAAAATATATATAGATATAATTAATATGATCAACGACTTAAAAGATTTGATAATAATTATTTTAACCCTTTTACCTTTAATTTGCCAAAGACTATTCTAAATTACAAAACATGTTTGAAATATTGGTAATGTTTGCGAATAGGACGTGTCTGGTAATGGGAGGTTTCCGTCTAATACCGTCGAACAATACACCGATACGATGTTCAGTCGACAGTGCAGATTGCTATTAAGAGCACTGCAATGGCTATAACAATGTTCTTCAGATGAGGTGAACTACAAATTGTTTTCTTAGTTCTTTATTGTTGAATAAATAATTAAATGAGAATATTGCAGACTGATTGATTCGGTGACGTAAATGAAAAAGTAAAAAGGATAAAAAACAACATATTATCATAAACACCGCCTCGCAACTATCGTCTTTAATTAACTGTCTCAAATTTGTAAATATGGTTTTAGAAGCTATAGGACAATATTAAATAGATTATATAAAGCAAATTGAGATAAACATGAGAGTACGGTAAATCAATTCAAAATAATTAAATTTAAAAACAAGATTTCCGTAAACTTCTAGTCTACGATTGACTAACATATGTGCATATGCAGTTATATAATGCAAGTCCAACAATCATTGGGGTGCATTAGGTAGCCTAACAATAGCCTAGGCTGACTACTGATATACGTTGATACGATTGTTTCACAAAACAATCCATTCGAATTTGACCACTCGCCTGTCCGATTCGTGATAGTGTTTCAAATAGAAGGGGATTGAACATCATTAGGTTTATGAATTGTGACATAGAATATCATATTTATATTTGTATTTTCAAAAATCTAATTAAATTAGTTTCACGCTGTATCCCGCACAAAGCAAGATAGGCAGAAGGAACGTAGGGTTACGACAGTTGTAGGGCTAGTTAGTGTTAAGACGGCGTTGAGTTCTAGAACTCAACACACAATGACTCCAGAGTTCGGCAAAAAATGGGGAGTGTCCCAACACTAGGTTCCTTCTGCCTAATCTACTGTGCAAAGATAGATAAATTTCTAATTTCAAATTTACTTAATATTGAAATACTTAATAAGGATATTTTAATAAATTAATAAAATGTAACTGATATACGTACAAGGAGCACGAAGCATAGGGTATATTGATAACCCTCCATTCCGAATATAATGTTCACATAATTGGCGAAACATTTCCATTCTAACCCTTTCAAGACAGCCGTAATGTTAAGGTCTACATGTTATTTAATTACGAAATCTCGACGATGTGGATTGTACTAACTTCTAACGTCTCCTGGAGAGATCTCATATAGCGTCAAATATTTAATAACGTTATATTAAAAATAATTTGCTTTAACTTTTTACATCAAAAGTTATAAGGTATAATGTATTTATATATCTACATCTTATATGAATTTAGTATTAGAGAAATAGATATCATATTGGTTTGTTAAGAAAACGTAATTATATTAAGATTAAAATATCGTATTCATTTATAACATCTTTAAGTTCTGCTCGTATGATTTAATTATAATATATATATTGATATATTATATTCATTTTAATAATAATAATACGCAATACATATATGATGCTCATTCTAAGCAAATCCTTAGAAACAGTAAGTCTCGAACTAATCAGTTTAAATTTACAGTCGGAGTAATATCTATGGATTCATATAGCCTCCAACTCTCTTAAGTTCTTGGGGTAGAGTAGGAACCCTTCTAAGCTATAACTTTCACAGAACTATCTGTCTTAAACATTTTGATATAACAATAATACTACTTGCTTTTAAATATTAATATTAATAAGATAGTTATATTCAAGTAACTTTTTTAATTTATTATAGGCTATAGTGGCGTAGTGGAATATGCGTATGACATATAAAACATTTTCGATTCGATTTTCATCAAATATTACTTAATTATAATTATTAACCTTACGACAAGACAGTTGACATTTATTTATCTTAATTGAATATTAGTTGTACCTCAATAATTGACGAAAACAATGTTTAAATCAAATTATATAAATAGAGACTGTCTAGATTTGTATATAAAAACTTTTAAATAGAATATCTATTATGAAGGAACGTTGCCTGTTGATTAGGCCCGGGCTGTTGTCCAATTTATACAGCGCAAAGCGGTACTCCCGGTTTCATTGTTATAAGTCAATTTATTTAACATTTTTTTATTAATTTGATTGAAACATAAAAACAAATTGTACCTATATTTTTTTGAACTGTAAATACTATTTTTGAAGTAGCCATTTGCGGTGTTGAATTTATTGTTTGTATAAAAACGAATCTATTTATACGACAGCAAATCCATTTGTAATATGAAATATAAAATGGAAACTAATTATATAGGAACGGAGTGTCTTAACACTAGATACCCAGGTTCCCTCTGCCTTCCCCGCCATGTGCGAGATACAGCGTGAAGCTAAAAAAGAAAAGATTTTCAGAAAAACAGATCTGTATGCATTACGACTGACCATAGTTAACATGCGCATATTGCATCGCTTTTGTAACCGAAGGCGTATTTCATACTGTCGACACATAGAACGCTATCTGATGATTGGTTTTTGGCAATTACCAGTATTGCTCACGTCGCAATCCGGTTCATTCAGCGTGTGAAATATGTATAGGATCGCGGATTCTCTTTGTTGGTTGCAGCCAGTGCGGTGTGGCAGTAGTGTTCTGCCGTTCAAATTACTTGTTAGTATATTATTGTAGAATAATGGAAGGTGACTAAACACTAATTAATAAATAAAACTAAGATTAATAAATTTAAATGTCGGGTACAGTTACTAAAGTATTATTTGTTAATTTAATTTGACATTTTTATTTAATTATCTTTACATTTTATGTTTTCACGTCAATATATAATCGTAATGCATAACGCTTTATACTTGTAATGTTCTTTTTATTAAATATTTTACAACAGCCATAATTGTATGTGCTTATATAATTCCCTCCAAACGAAGAAAACCAAAATGAAACAAATCGAAAAAAAGAGAAAAAAAAAACAATTTCCAGTCTAGTTAAAGATTTAAAGTATCCAAAAAATATGGAAGCCCGTCAGCAAACAAAACTGTGATGGTTTTATTGTTTCATCAATAGGTTTTTATTAATTGTCAAAAAGCTTTTAGTACATTGGACGCAAGATTGTCAAATATCGGTGGAAATCCATTAACAACAGCTCGTACTAGCGAAATGTTGTCCTAGTAATGTTTTTACTTGGAAATTTAACAATTACTAACCCTTTTTTATGAGACCAGTAGTAGCAAAGGCTCAGTCAGGTGTGTGCCTGTAAGTGCACTAGGTTCCCTTGCCTACCCTGCTGCTTTGTTTTTTAAAAAGTAAAAACATAACATTTTAAACGCCCTAATTAGGCACATACATTAATTGAACATAGTTTATATTTAAACTATTTTGCACAAAAGGTATAATAACTATTTGTCTTAAGGTGGCAGGTCATTGCTACCGTGTCGTCTGACATTTGCATAAAGGTCACCTATCAGTACATTTTCTTAGCTGACACTGTGTATTGAGGAAAGGGTGTTATTGTATTGAGTGTAGCTTAACCTTTGTATTCTAAAAGGGGGGGAAATTAAGTTATTGTTAATATATTCAACTACATTATAGCGTTTCATCGCAAATTTAAGTGTTTTATAAAGTACGTTTAAGTATACAAGGAAAATACGGAAATTAGTAAGTTTTTTCTAAGTTTTAAGCTACATAAAGTAAATTTAAATGAGCAATCTTCATTCAATTAAATTGTATAATCAGATAGTTCCTCACGTTATCTACACAGCAATCGATAAACACATAAATTATTGAAGAAAAATAAAATCAAAAGCTACAATCGAGTCTTGGGAAAGTAAAACAAATGTGATGAGTGTCAGTAACAATGAGATCTGAATGAGAGTCACTTGTAATACGTGTGAATAGGAAAATAAAAATCTATTTTAATTGAATATCCGTAGTCTATTGTAGCTTACACAATTATACAGGAAAGAGCGATGTGTTCGCTGCACGGAAAGAAAATTGGCCACGGATAGTATACCGTTTACTTGAAGATAATAGTTTTAATGTAGGAAGTAAATAACGTGTCTTAGAAGACAATGGTGTCGTAATAGAATATCCTATTAATTTTGGCGAATACGGAGCGTCGGTCATGACCGGTGATTTATGTAGATATTGAAGCCTTTTGTTTATTTTCAACGTCATTTCTGTACTAATAATACTGTTTACTTACAAATTTCCTATAACTTATTTAGTTATAAATATTTTAGTGACTTACCTCTCATTTTTTGTTCGTCCAATAGTTGTCTTTCTAAATTGTCTTTCACCTCTCGTTCTCTAAGTACGTCCATTTTCAGTTCAGCTGTAACAATAATATAACAAGTGACGATAAGTAGAATAATAATAATAATATTATTTCATAAATGAATATAAATGGTTATAAATGATTCGGTATACAAAAGGTATTGTGCTCTAACAGCGATCCACACCGTAACAAGGCCGTGAGCAAGGGGCCGATTGGAACATAAACACGGATTAACTCATTCGGAATCCTCACAATTGAAGGAGTTGATCTGGGAGATTTGCATAACTTTCAATTAAAGCTAACCTGACGGAAATTATTAGGGAGCTATTTCCGATTTGAATACGAGTTCAGAGTATTATTTGTGGAATTAATTTTGCTAACAATGATTAAATATAAATTGTTATTCACATAAACGTTGATTTGTGATAACTCTATTTTTTTAAAGATTGGAAATTTCTTATATATATAGAACGTGCTGCTATCAAAAAACAATAATTGCCTAACCTTCATTTAGAAATTGCTAAAGATAAACAATTTTTAGACAGAAAATAATAAATATTTTATAAAATCCAATGTCTCTTTTCCACCCATTATTATATAGTGATATTAGAGTGACAGTCTCCAACGACACACTTCGTCTGTCGAATATGTTCAATCCCCTGAGTGTGATCGAATCTACAACATTCCTTTGTATGTGCAGACATTTTTATCAATAGCCAAATAATCAAATATTATAAGAATATTCATTTTATTTATCGATTTTTTAATCGAATTATCGACATTTTAGCAAAGAAGCATTACTGGTACCAGCTTCTATATCGACAAACAATAATCTTTAAGATAACAGAGACAAGTTAACTTGCTCGTATGCTCGTAATAAGGCCAGGAATAAAGGCGAGTTACTTATACTATCTCTAACTGAGATCTTGTAAAGTGAAACGATGTCTTGTTCATTGTTTGTTAAATTTTCTCTTACTGTTTATATTTTGAACGGTGTATCTGATAATCTTGATATTTAAAAGGTAAAGGAATGGCGTTCATTTTAGTGAGGAAAACTGATGCGCGGTTTCTAGCCTTGCCTTATTGAAGTAAAAAGTATAATGTAGAGTAGGACAAGGTGATTTTTCCATTAGATCCTGAGGCCGCGTGATGGGAATATAAAATGTCTTAAACTTTTGAAAACAATCATTCCATTATCCATAAAAGTATATCATAAATAAAATGAAGGTATAATTTAAAACGTTAACTAAAACGATTACACTGTGCACGGATTGGCTTGTAATTTAAAATTATTTTTAATCTTGAAGATGGAGAGGACTGTGTTCGAGATTAATTTCAAATCAATCCAGTTGTATGGTGCAATTTAGAGGGCTTTTAGTTAAGAGTGGTTTCGCACATGAGACGTAAATTACCTTCGGCGAGGCGACCATTAAGGCTCGCGTCGGTATGCGCGCGCGCCGTATCTCTGCATCAGGCGTTTCAACAAAAGATGCTCCTGGTGGTCTTTGAGGGCAGGCCGGTCTATCTTTGTATTGTTTGATGTTCGTGTTATAGATACGGATAATGAGTTCACTAATAATTACTTATTGGAAGCAGCCATATTTTAACCTACCTATGCCCGTGAAAATATAAAAACGAAAACATTACAACGGAACACTCAATTATAACCGAATCGATCTTTATGTCGAATAGATCAAATTTAAGAACATGATATAGTGGAGTCGAGTAAAAAAATTACCACTTTATAAATAAAATAACAATAAAAATGATGCGCTGTTCAACGGAATATATAATTATGGACAATTATTATTATACCGAAGCTCAATTGCTGATAGATGATTGAAAGGATCGAAACCCATAAACAAAAGGATCGATTCCGGTTACGCAATTTAATAACAGCCTCAAGTAATTAACTTATGTAGTGATCGATTCGAAAATACTTTGTTTCGAGTTTAGACATTTATTATAAAATGTTGTTCAACTGTAATGTCTTAAACTTACTGTTGTGTTCTCCAGTCCAAGTCCCAGAGGGATGCAGGGGCTGTGTAAATTTCGTACGTCTTAATTTTGTTCAATGTACAAGATATGTACTTACATGGTTTTCGAGAAATGTTATACACATTTAGATTCTCATTATAGTTAAATCCAATACAAGAATAAACATTTAACTAATTACAAAAAAAAAAAAAACAATTATACGTACAATATGTGCTAAAAACACATCAAAAACTAGAAGTTTATACAACTTTCGTTAAATGACAGCAAAATTACAAGCTAGTTACAATTCGAAGTGAACAAACAATACGAAAGAACAATAGAAATGCAGCGCAGCACATAAGTCATAGGGCGAGCGAATTAAGACATATTTTCACAGCCCCCCTCCGCGAAGACTAAGTTGGCTTGCAGTTAAAATAATAATTAAAGTCCGCTTAAAATTTACGACTCGAAACTGGCAAAATAATTTAAACGAGGCGAATGCGAATAAAATGACTCTTAGAAAGGAGAAACAAAAGAACACATTTAGCTCTCCCTTGCGCTCGCTTTCGGTCCTTTTACAAGGGAATGAATAGAAGGTAGTCTTCAGCGGTTCGGAGGTGAAATTTTAATAGTAATAGCATAAGGAAATATTACTGAGGAATATTGCTGATTAAAATGCTTAAGAAAACGGAGAAGTGCGAATAAAGCCGGATTAACATTTACAACGGTTTGGGATTTTAATATAAATCGCTGTCTGTTGGCATTTTTACTAATGTTTTTGGATGATATTTTTTAACCTACATTTTGCATGATATTTTTTAACCTACGTAGGTATGTGTTATTTCAATCGCTTAAACAAAATGTTAAAAAAAAATAAAGGAAAAACTTTTAGATAAAGTAAGTAATAATTGATTTCAGTCTACTTATACATTAACCAAATTCACGATGTTTCTTAAAGGCAAATTCAAAGTAACGATAATGGCTGTCACGGCGTGAAAAACGAATTTTCTTCCCTATGCTTTTTAAATTTACAAACCGACGGCAATTTTATTTTAGTGTTATTAGATTTTCCGGATTATGTCACACAGAGATGTTACTGTGGAGGATTATTCCCGAAGTCTCCGCGCTGATAATAACACGAATTGCTTTTCTTTATTACGTGTGAAATAAGATCATAAAAATTTGCATCTATTACTATTTCTTATTTTCATTTGTTCAAAGCACATTTTATATTGACAATATTTTGAAATAATTTCGTATCTTGCTATAAAAAAGGATTTTGATGTTCATTGTTGTTTTTTTTTCATTAATAACAATTGTAGTGCGTTATTAGTTTTATTGAATTAATAATAATTTCATATGTGAATGCAAATGCATTAAAATCAATATATTAATATTTGATATTCCAACATAAATATAGACTAAATAATGAAGATGTCGTCGCAAAATGAGTTAAAAAATATTAGTGGTCGAAACGAGCACCGCAGGAATAACTCGGCGTTATCGGCGCACGCGCAACCTATCGGCGATCGAACCACGCCGGATAAGATTATCCGGTAGCCCTGTATTATTTTAATGAGACTACACGACTCCGCGAGATTCGATACGATACGAAAAAAGCTTAGGTAACGAAGCAAATAAAAATATACAGGTCAAGAGAGATATCACCCTGCCGCTTTGCGATGACGGCGCTCGCAATGCGAACAATCCGCAACGAGGGGATTTTTAAATTAGCCACCGAACACGATAAACTCCCGTACATCTACATACCAGCTGACGGCAGATCGGCCGATACCATTATGTCCCCGGTAAGGTACCGATTAAAAAATATCTACGTTTATAAGAGGACAACATCTGGTATTTAAATAAGATATAAATGCGCGAGCCCGCGAGTGTTTTGTTTTTCTGGTTCATTTTTTCCTCTCGGCGGAAGTTCCCCTCCGCGGATATATTGGTATTAAAAATGTAAGGGAGATTTATGCGAATGGCTCTAAGCTTTCATTAGTTGTTCCTTATGAGATGTTTTTGCGGTCTTCCGTGACCGGTAATTTTTCATTTTTGTGCAAACTTTTTGATGTTACGGGCGCGCTGTTAAAAATTTAACTGCATATAAAGAATATTTATATTCCCGTAAGTTCCAGCTGCACGCTATGAGTTATTTTATTGCTATTCTCTGTTTCCATCGAAAGGGCATTTGAATAATGCTAAAAAATTGCCGTTGAGGAATTCTTAATGAAAAGTAATGGTGGAATTATGGTATAATTGATTTATCTTATGAGATATTTTTTATAAGACATGTTCTAAATCAAGATGTTAGAATAAAATACTGTTACTGGAGAAATATAATATTAATATATTTAAAATGCCATGCCTTACATAAGTACTTAAGTATAAAAATGTCTCGCTTCATAAACTTGCTCCCAAATCATAAACATATGCATCAACGACATTATTCCGGCTTGTAATTCCGTATGTAAATTACATCTAGAACAAGGGTTGTGTTTCACCCCATACCCCACGTGCCTCTCACGCTACTAGTATAACATGATCCTCTCTCATCTAGGGTGTACGAGTTAACCCAGTCCACACTAAAATTTCTGAGAAATAACAGCTTATAAACCACGGTTTACGTTAGTTTTAAATATTAAGAATAATGAAATGTGCTTCGAGTTGTGACAGCGAAAATTTTAAAATAATAATCTCTCACAGAAGCGAAAAATAGACGTAAAATTTAGATTCCAAGTTGATTTTATTATTACATAATTATTATCTGATTCAAATAAGCTTTATTTAATTAATTTTGACTAGTAGGTACTATTGAATAAAATATTTTAAATTCAAATTTCCAACATTTAAAAACTATAACCGTTTGAGAAAAGTCTTCCTAAAACTACTTAACTGATATAAGAAAACGTAAAGAGAAAAACATTTATGTTAGTTATATACATTAGTTAGTTTAGTAAAATTGCTTGATACAACTTAATACTGATGAATTTTTCTGGTCACCACTGACTACATGTTATTAATTCCCCAATTCTCATAATAGAAATAAAACGAATAACAAACAATATGAAGACAAGACAAAAAGTAATAAGAACAAGGATTTCATTTTACCATTCAATAAAGACACCTCACACGTCATTAATAATTGGGCGTACGTCACATGAAATTATTTCGGCTAAGTAATTTCGAGCGGTTAATTATTGCGCACAGGCGGGAGGAGAGTTGAGAATGTAATTATTATTAAACTTTACGATTGTCTCACTTTACCCCTTTATGTAAGTAGCGAATACGTTCCGTTACAACGGCGCTAGGTGCAGTGATAAGATTTGAAATTAAGGGGGTAAGCATAAGATTGAAATTTCAATGTGAGAATTGAACAATTATAATCTTTCGATATAGAGAAATGTATCGCAAGATCCTTAGGGAGTATCTTAGCTTGTTGCGGTACAGGATTCATATTTGAGCTACTAACGTCTGAGAATTTATAGATATATTACAGTGAAACTGAATTGGGTATGAATATAAATTTGACCTAAAATCTTATAATGTTTGTTTTATGTATTCATTTTATAGATAATACAATGGTTGGTAGTATAAATATTTATTTCATTAGGCATATCCCATAAATGAGTAAAAACATCATTTTTTTGTTATGTGTTTGTGAAAGTTTTATTTCTCCAAATGGTTGTTTTTTAAAATTGATTTTTGATTTATCAATCTGTATTATGACGTCAGATGATGTATTACTAAGTCTAATATATACCTACTCGTATAAATAAATACAATTTAATCTTCTTAAATATTAATTATTTTAATGTTATATTTGTAAGCTATGACGCCGCGAGGGAATCACGCCACTAGTCCCCCCCTAACAAATCGGAGATCATTATATTTTTCTATAATATTGAACTTTATTTTATATATTTGATAATTACTCGTCGATGCCGTCGTAGCGCATCAGCACAGCTACTGTGTGAACACGACAGTTGTAGGTTCGATTTCGACTCCAGATAAAAAATAATTTTCATTTTCTCACTCTGGGAAATGAAAAAATCGCAGCGTTGAGCTCCGCCAATGAACACATTTAGGAGGAGGGCATATATGAAGAGGATGATGACAATGGACGAGGCGAATGAGTTAAGTAGAGACAGTAGCGTTTGGCGCTTCGTTCACTTCTTCCAACTTTCCCGCTAGGGATACAGCGTAAGGTTAATTTAAGAATATATAAAAATGTTAAATATATAACTACAATAAATGTAAATAGTAAGTGGGCTATTGTGGTAGACCGACGTTTACACAATGTTTAACTATAGATACGCACATTCCCCGCTAGATGGAGTGCGTGTGGTCGAGTCGCGTGCGCAAGTAACCGGAGCGACACGCGTAAGTAATCCAATATGGCCGTCCGATGTCCCTCACATATCGGTACGTTGCAGGAATGCCATTTTATTATACCCTTAATGTCACTTATTGTTTACTTAGTTTTATGGGCGAGTGGTAAGGAAATCTTGTATCGATTACAACTGTCCTCATTATTTAATGGTTTTAATAGTAAATTTTAGATATAACACTACAGTACATTTGCATTAGTTATTGATAAACATTTAAATTTGTAAAGGACGCAGAGTTTGGCGCTCCGTTCTCTCTGATTACCCAGCTAGGGATACAACGTGAAGCTAAGTTATATTAAATTATTTAGAAATAATTCATATAAAAATCATAGAAAACTCTATTGGAACTAAACAACAAAGGTAGAATGTATTTAAAAGAGTATGTTGTTATCCCTTTTACAACTTATTACTGATCGAAAAAAGTTGCTATGTACTCGTATATGGCGATATAATTACGCAGAAAAAAAAATATTTACCAAATATTAGTATCGTTATTTTAATTATTTTTACAATATTATAAGTGAAACAAGAAATATTGGTAAGTCATAAGTCGCATAAGCGCGATAGAGTAAACAAACAGAGATCGTTCCGCGAGATCCTCGCGCACCTCCAGCACAATGGTGCGAAAGCTGGCACGGCACAATGCCTCGCTATATCAGCACCATCTCGGTGGCTTGTTAGCTGGAGGCGGTTTGAACTAGCAAGTTATGACCATCATCGACAGCCCAACTTTAGAAGAAGTTGTAAGTAGTAAATAGGTATATGAATATGTTGATCTGCAAGTCGCACTGTGTAACTAAAGGTAAATATATCTATATTTTATAAGCAGAGGACATTGTTTAAAAGCAGAAGACAATGTTACTAAAATGCAATATCGTTATATGAAAATTCCTGCAGGATAGCTACGTAGAAGTGAACTCGTGAAAGTATATAAGGTTTTGTTTAGGGTCACGCTTTATCCCGCATATAACAGAGTGGGCTGAGAGAACATAGTTAAGACACTCCGTCTCACATTTTCCGCCGTTTATCAAATATTTAATTTGCCCACCACGACTGGTCTCAAGTAGATAAGTCACTGATAGAATTGTAAGGTATTTATTACTTTATTTCTATTTATAAAAAAAATGTTTAAAACTGTATTTTATTTATATATTTTTCCTTTTTACACCAACACAATGGTGTACTGTCTACTGTCGAGAAATTATAGCACCGTTGTATCTCGTTAGGCACGCGTTATGCAATCTTGAAAATCCTAGGTCACGATTGTCTTTGCCATGATTAACATGAATTTGAATGATAACTTTCTAGCAATCACTGTTTAATAATACCTCACAATATTTTTCATTTCATTTTTAAAATTGCCTGTTTTATATATTTTTGTCATCTTTTTTTTAGCTTGCTGATAGCAAGGCTAGGCAGAGGGAATGTGCAAGCGAAGCAATAAAAATATTAAATATTTAATTGTCTCGAGTGGGATCGAACCCACCACCGTCGCGGTTACAGTCGCACGCTTGTGCCCCTGCTCCACATCCTAGCTTTGCAATCTATTGTAGAGATTTGAGGTAAACATCGTTCTTTAATAAAATACGGGATTTGAAAATTGAATTATTTAGTAGCAAGTCCTATGCAATGCCATATATTAATAATAATTTAATATTTAATGTTGAAATATTTCAAAAGCACAACGCAATTTCGCTAATTTGGTTACATTGCGATATAATAGGAATGTCCGTGGCAGTATTGTAAAAGCTTTCATATCAATTGAATCCATTAGCTGAGTACACAAGTGCTGTCTGTCTATTTGCTCATCAGTTTTTATCATTGGCCAGTTCTTGTTTGTTCGATCGGTCACTTCCACATTATTGATGGGCCGTTTCCCTCCAATGCAATGATCTCATAGCAAATTATGTCATAAACACAGGGAAATAAGAAACGTTTTATTTTAATTATTATACTTATTTACTTATTGACTTTGTCAGACGTTTAAGCTTTAAATGCTTGTTTATACAATTTAGTTAATGTATCAGTGCATATTAACTGTATTTCGCATTTAGCTGGTACGAATAAGGCTAATTTTGAAAACTGAAGAGTAACAGAAAGACAGAAATCAGATATATACAAGAATGTAATAAATATTTACAATACTAGAATAACTTTGCAAAAATAATAATAATATAACATAAAATTTTAAATTAAATAATATTCGATTATCGGGGCAATGACTACCACGGCCCTCGACACCAGCTATCTCTTGATATGGAAGTGGAATTTCCGTTCTAACAGAACACCATAAAACACCCTCGTCGTATCTACTTGTGCATGTGCCATTTGTCCGTTGAACAGCACTTAGCTTAACAAAAACTGATAGTTGTAAAACAAAAGAGGTGAACAAAATCGCGAACAAGACCGGACCGTTTCAGAAATAAACTAAGCGGTAAGAATTAACAGGGATAAAGGATTAAAGGGTAGCCGATGCGGATTTATGCAGTGACGATTGCGATCGGAACGACTCTGCGTGTTATACTGTTGTCTTCTTTTTGTCAGGATGTCGACATATAAAGGAACTTTAGATTTGTATTATCATTGTCTTTTTAATACATGAACATTATTTATTTGTATTAGAATTTAATGATGTTTAAATATTTAGCATATAGCAAGCACCTGAAAAATTCTAAGAATAGGCAGGTACATATCTTCATATAGCATTCATTGCTTGTATATTTACAGTAACAAATCGAAAGAGTTTTATCAAAGAGTAGTCTTTTCATAGGACCCTCCCGCGTTATCTGATAACGCCGTGAATACAGTACATTTGTCTGTATGACACCCACTGTGAAAGTGTAGTGTAAAAATTGTCAACGAATACATCTGATAGCAATCTGCCATTTGGAAGCGACACGGAGGGTGGTGGAAACTTACGAGTATGTTTACTTATCCTATGACAAACTTCAAGTAGTTTCACCTGCATGAATAGAATACAAAGAATCATACTCACATATGTATTGTTTCGAAGAAATTATTTAAATGATATACCTAACGTATGTATAAAAAAGTTCATTTCATTCGCCTATAGAGCCAGAGGAGGCGAGCCAGGCGGGTGATTGCTGTAATTTCTATTAAAATCATCGGTAAGGTTCGCCAGACACATCGATTCGAAAAAAGTTTCATCAACAATAATTTTATTATCGTAATAACAAAATTACTGGTTTAGTAAATAGATTTACAATTTCCGATCTTATTGCCGCGAACTTAGAGGATTATTCCTTTGGCGTTAACTACACATCAGGGGGAGAAATGGAACCTTTTGTTGGCCTGTAGCATTATTATTTCTCATTTTGTTTTGTTTATTAATACAATTGGCTCGAGGCGCAATATTGATATTCAAGTTTGATGATGACTCGCACCGCGAGTTTTCTCATCCTGTGTATTTTTATGGCTTTTATAACAATTGGGTTTTGCTTTTGTTTAGGTATCGGGGAAATAATATGATAATAGGGGGAGGGGGGGTGGCACATAATAGTGAATATATTTTAATATTTTTCCACCGTTAAGTAGGTATCAGGTTAAAAAACATTATGGGGAAATAAATTCCGTTAGCAAGATTTCAAATATTTATCTATCTAAATTTTTATTCTATATTTTTTTAACTAGTAAAATAAAAATTACCTACAAAAGTCTAACAAAATTAGTGTCCAAAGTTCAATTATTAATAAAATTCGATACCATATCTCACGACCATATTTCTTCATTTTCTCATGGTGAAAACGACTGGATGTGAATAAATAACTTACAGAAATATCAATTAAACAATTATGCTGTCTGAATGGAATCGTGGGTAATGATAGTGGGTTGTGCTATAACTCAGGCGCATCTGTTCTATGGCTATTTGCAAAGGCACGACATGCGCCTGCGCAGTTTCTTGCATGGAAAACAGATATTCATAATGTCATTACCTCCTGCGAATCATGATTGTTGTATATTAATGATTCGCAGTACGTTATTTTTCGATATGGAAATTGCTATCTAATATAAATGTATAATAAATAACTCAAGTAGAAGTATCTATTATTTTGCATATTTAAGATAATTGTTAATATCCAATCGTATAAAATGAGTTTAAAATAACTGAACGCTCATTTATAAAACATCATGGTTTTACTATTTGTTTACGTTTTCAAATATATTTCGTATAAAATTGGTAGGGTACGTTTTAGCATAAATACTTTATTATAATATTATAAAAAAAAAAATCATTTTACCTTTTTCATAACTGATTTGCCGTTCCTGCTGCCGGGCATTATCGGCTGCAACTTTAAGGAGACCCTGGATATTTCTAAGAAGGGTTTCCGTAGAAGACACCAGGGTGTCGGCGGTGGGGTCGACAGGTACATTGTTCGGGGAGCCCTGAGTTGGGTAACTGACCGTCGCTGGCGACGTGTTCGTCGGCAGGTCGCGTTCACCATCGCTGAGCTCTGCTCCTGGTCAAAAATTTACATTCATGTAGTTTTATAAACATTTTTAACAATAAAGTAAATTACAAATATAAAATTGGTGAGTGATGATGATGTAGAAATCTCAATTAATTTATCGATAGCTGAGCATGGAAAGGTCTTACAGATATTCAATATAAAACAATTAATAATAAATACGACATCGCGGGTCGCGTGCGTGTATCATTCTCATAACAATTATTATTGCAAGGTACACGGAATTCGCGTGGTAATCCATGCAGTGCGTTGATGGGACCCGGTAAGGCATATTCAGAAGATATAAATTATTAAAAATTATTATTATTACGAATAAGCTGTACGAGATATTTAAATATTTGAAATGTTTCTAATGTATATTAATATTAACCTGGACAATATTAAAATTAAAGTAGGTTTATTTTTTAAAATACCTTTAGTAGAAACGTTCAGCAACTTAGACAAAATATATATTATGCCATAATACATTCTACAGGTACTTATACTTTTAACTTTTGTTGGAAATGAAAATAATTTTCTTTATATAAGGTGTTTTGTTAAAATTTCGAAATAATAAATTTAAAAGAATAATAGGAAATGCATAGAAACACTTAAAAACACAATGTAGTAGGTACAATTTTTACAACAAAAAATATATATCTAACAAGGAATCGTAAAAAGTTAGTCTTCGATAAATAGTCAAATAATGAATAAGTATAATAAGTACCTAAACTATGAGTTCAATGAATGACTTTCTATCAGAATAAGGACACTGTAAAGCATTCGACACCGAATGGGCTGACTCTATGTCTGCCTCGCTACATAATATTGATACTTATTCCTTTTGCGGCTTTAGATTGAACACTCGAATGGTAATAAAATACATGTTAAAGTACATAAATTAGAATTTATCAATGGCATTATTACTTTATTTCTAAATTATATAGATGATTACTTTTTATCTATATTTTTTAGAGAACGAAGAAAAGCTAGTGTTAAAACACACCGTTCTCCGGTTTCCGAATCTCTCTCTCTCTCTCGAATTCCAGACCACCGTTTTGAGTGTGGAAACTGAATATCACAATTTACTTTAATAGTGAGGAATAATTAATTGAATACAATGAATATTACAATGAATATAATTAACAACAAAATCTATGTCTAAATTGAAAGTTTAAAAAGTTAAATGTAAAACGTTTACATGGCGTCTCTCCCAGTCGAATGTAACCTATCGATACATTTAATTTAACTGACAACTGACAACTTGAGTGGACGCTCGTCATATAATGAAGACAACATCGTTTCGTCATTGTCGATGTGCACGATAGCACTCCCCAGTTGTCACAACACCATCTTCCTAATAAGCTTAATTAACAAAAGTCCCGACGCGACGTATCCAACAAACGAAAATGAGCTTTCTGACATTGGATCACAAAAAATACTATTATTTATAATTGCTCGTGACCGACACAATTTAATGTATCTATAAAAAACGAATCAGGATCGTAAGTGCGATGATTGAGAGAAAGAACTGAGATTGGATCGACAAAGATCAAAGTTGAATGACACAGATTATAAAAAAATATTATAATATACTTTCGTCGTTTGATAATCTTTGATGACTGTGATATAGATTGCGTTAAAATAAAAATGACAATATAATATAATAAAAAAAATCACATGTCATTTATTATTTTTAGTTGTGGTATTATTATTTATTTTACTGTTTTGTTCATTTTCCTATTTACGAGTATGAAATGGAAGTAAGAAAAATAAAAACAATTATTTTGGTTCTGACTTTTAATTTGTTTTTGTTACAGATTTTACCAGATCCGGCAAGAAACTGAACAGCTGCTTTAAAATTTAATTCCATCCACTATTCTGATTATAGTAGTCTTGGATTGAATATTACGCTTTGCTTAATAATATATGGAAAGTCTTAAATCATTTCTAGAATTTTATTAAAAATTTAGTTACTTTTTGAAGACGTGATCAGGTTTATTTTGTTTCTTGTATTTTTACCGCGTCCTATCATTGTTCTTCAAATAATTGTGATACAACCTGACACAATCAAACAAAATGGTATACTAAATAGCGTAACTTCACTTCCCACGGTATGGGAGCTCTATTTGTAACCTTTACTTACTATTATACACACAATCCATATTGTTTTAGCGATTTGCTATTGTGTTAAGCGAGTATTTACATTTTTGGGCCTTGTTATGATTAACGCTGCTGTTAATAATGGTTGCCTGTTCCTACATTAAAAATATATTATCTGTAACATTGTTATGTCATATTTCAGATGTCAGAATGTGTGCATTGAATATACTTGCCATAATTAAAAATATGACTTTGATTAATTATTTTGCAATATACTGTTAATATTAAATGTATATAGAGACATAAAAAAGAAAAACCAATAACGTTAATATTATGTTTTATAACATCTGCAATAGCAAAAACACAAATTATATTAATTTTCCAATTTTATTAGTACCTACTTAATTATTATGATTTATACTAATAGGGACGCAATTATAAGGTTTCTAGTAGCAAGTTTCCATTGATTAATGTTCTGTTCTGAGATTGAATATATTAAAATGATTAAAAATATTTTGCTTGTTTATAGTTTCTGTACCTAGACAAAGATCTTCAGATTATATTAGAACATTATCATCGAAATAGTCATGCAATCAGCTTCATGCTGTACTGTATGCCGCATACAGTGAAAACTGGTGTAAAGACATTCTGTTCCCAATTTACCAACGAATTCTCAAGGCATCGCCTGTTGAGTGGCAGAACTTGCTGCGATTTGCTTCGCTTTGGTAAAAACGAGAACGTGAAAACGAAAATATTAAATAGTTAAATCCCCCCTTGTGTTATCGAACCCAGAACCATCGCGTGTACAGTCACACACATGTGCCACTGCGCCTCGACGGCCTCATGCCATCAATCATTGATGATTAATAATCTTAATGTTCCAAGACTATCTCTAATAGCGAAAGCTTTGAAGAAGTCTTAATAGAATGAACTTATATTCGTATTACATATTGCCGTTGCTTAGTTTACTGTATACACAGTTCCCAGGAGACCAATATATTTATAATATCATTAATGTATCTGTATGTTTATATATTTTCTCTAAAGTTTGTAAAAATATTAATTAATTAATTGCTCTACAAGTAAGTATAACAAATATTTGTTAATTCATGTTTAAAATATTAAATTGTGGTGATCCCTGGGAATATTATCAAATTTAATTTCCTTGGTATGTGTTTAATAAATAGGTAAGTACTTATATTTTCTTTGTACCAGAAATAGTACTGAGTTAATATTATAGGAATCTTATATTTTGTAGGTCTTTTTTCAGATGCCCGCATTTATTGCAGTCGAGCTTTAATTACAGAGCTATAAACCTAGTTTAGTAATCAACTACAATGTACGAACAGTATTAATGATTTTTGATTCTAAAAAATGAAAACATGCAATTTTATGACTGATAATTTCCGAACTATGAAATAGTGAACGTTATGTTATTACTGGGTAATTTAGTCGGGTACATGCGCCGTATTCAGGGTGATATAGCCAGCCTGTGTTGATGGAACATGGATACCTACATGGAGCCTTATCGTGACCGTCTCGATCAATTGAGCTATTAAAAAGATATATATATATATATATATATATATATATATATATATATATATATATATTTGAAAGTATATCAGATATTGTTTCAATATTGGTTATTATGAGACAGAAAATATAATAATCTCTAAGTACCCTAAAGTAATTACCCCTCTCTAAGTAAACTAAAGTGATTTAAGCAATCTATAATATTTTTTTATAAAATTGTGATTTGTCATCGTCATTGTAAATAGGTTTAAGCTGAGCTTTGCATTTGCATTGATGTTTCATAATAAACTTCTTTTTTTTCTGGCTCTACTTTTATAGTCACTCACACAAATGGAAAGCTCGGCTTATGACTCGCGAACTGCTTCATGTTAGTCAGTCTTAGTGTAAACAATTGACTCACCGTCGTCTTCATCTTTGACATTGTGATCTTCCTGATCCGAGAGGGCCGCGTCACTCTCGTCTGTATGGGAGTGGGGGGAGGGCGCCGCCGTCGTCGAGGGTATGCGTGGAGGTTGCGGCGTGCGCCGCGAGGCAGCCGAGCTTCGCCCGCTCGCGGACCCGTCACCTCGTTCGCCGCGGTCGCGGTCGCGGTCGCGTTCTCGTTCTGATCTTTCGCGTTCACCCGATCCGGACTTAGAGAGATTTAGCACAGGACTGTGACCTGGAGAGGAACCTAGAACAGATCAGAGTTTATACAGACAAACTACCTATTACTTACTTTTAGATTTGTACATGATTTATTTAAAGGGGACTGGCTGCAAATATAGAGCATAGTCTTCCTCGATTAATTGAGTGTTCATCTTATTAAATATTTTGATTGATTAGATTAAAAATAATTAACATTATTAATTTTAAGAAAAAATAAATCTTATGTAATATCATTAAGATGTTTTACCATTATGTGAACCTTCACGGGCTTTGTCCATAGCGATAACGCGTTCGATATCACCTCTTTCATCGCGTAACCTGAAACAACAGATAAGTGACTTTAAAAATTGATTAATTCACTGGTTTCTTTATATGTATCCCACTACCATCTTGACGTCCCTGATTGGGAAATAACAGACATACAAATGCCAATTGTAGAATGACCATTTACGGAAATACTTATAATTAAAATTATTTTTCTTGGTATGCCTATATATACCGTTTAAATTGTAAAAGGTACGTACTCATAAGAGACGTGTAAACATGATATTAAAATAAAAATTTAAACATATTATACGTAATGTATAGCAAAATATTGTAATGTATTTTGTGCTTATAAAATATTGTAATGTATTTAAATATCATAGTTAGTAGCTGAGAATCTGAGCATCTTAGAGACAGGCCCTAAGGCGGAAAGTTATGTAAAAAAATTAAGTTTAAGATAAGTCCTTCTAGCATAGGCAAATGATTCACAATACGTCATCACCTCGTTACAGACACGGCCAGGAGTCATTAATATCACCAATCTGACACACCACCACGCGAAACGAATGCTAACAAAGTCACTGACAAACAGTTTTATCATTGGAAACCATAAAGCATGCTCCTACTGTGTTTCGGAGTTACTCCACAAAGGGAAAAGTATAATATTATAAGACCCCGCTGCGCTCCTTTGTGAGCGGATGAAGACGGTGTGTAATCATTTTGTACGGATCGGTACCGCTACCCTAATTCCGTAGGTTCTTTTTGATTGTGAGTTATTGGTCTTTTGATGCTTCCGTTTCATTTCGCTTTTTTAAATATGGCTGATCCGTCTAATTATATTTACTATTGCTTTTATGTATCTATCTATACAGGTAATTATAAATATTAATAAAATATTTAATCTTAATCCAATATTAAATGTTTAAGAAGAATTTGGTAATGTTCAAATACACAGACAGAGGGAGCCTAGTGTTAGGATACCTCGTTTCCCGCTCGAATTTTTCGAAGCATTATGTATTGAGTTTTGGGACTCAACGCTGGACTTTTGGCTTTGCCTTGGTGCCAGAGCGAAGAAATGAAAATATAATAAATAATAATTCATTCCCCCGAATGGAAATCGAACCCACAATCATCAAGTTAGAGTCTCACCCTTGTGCCGCTGTGCAACGACGGCAAATACTTATACTTTAAGTATAATCAAAAACTTAGATTATAGCAGTTGTTATAGACTTATAGAGTATCAGGTTATTCCACGGTATTGATTTAAGTGACTCGGTTACCACAATATATTCATAAAAACAGATCTTGAAAAATGATTTCCCTTGTCGGAACCAATTTCGCTCATTTCAAAGGGGTTAATGCTACAATTTTTGCCCAGTAATGCCTTTTGAGCATTTGAATATAAATGACGTCTGAAAGTGAAATGTAACATACATAATAAGTGGCTGTTTTAAGCCTTCGCGGAACCCTTTTGTGGATTACAGAGTAATTTCGTGGCTTTGGGGTAGGCAAGGGAGTCAAACAAATGTATAGTATAGTTTTATCAAATATATTTTTGGTTTTTATAGTGTGTCTCTTAGGCATTAATTTAGAAATAACACATATTTCTAAATTAATAAGTTTTCCAAATGTGTGTCTGTATAATTAAATATTTTTAATATCCAATAATTTCTTATTTATTAAACAAAAATATATTATTCGCATTATAATAATTGAAATGTCTAATGTTCCTACTATCTACTATATATGGCTCTATATCTATTATTATTTGTACATATGTTTGTACTACAATAGATCAACCTAAAAAATATTATCTAATAATCAGATATAAGAATATCTTTTAATAGTATATATTAAGTAACATATATATATATATTAATATTTTATAAATAATTTAATACAACATTGCGAATTCGCATTAATGTTTAATACAAAAGTGCTCTGTACTCGAGCCCTCGAAATGGAGTCGTTTCTTACTTTACTGACGAGTCACGAAACTCTGTTTGAATTTAATATATTTTTCATATCCGCGTCTATTAATATGCTAATAATTCCTTACATCTTTAAACGCTTTCTACCGTGATAATTGGCAAATTTAAAAAGTTTTTTCTTTTTTATGACCAAGAAAATGTTAAAGATAATAAATAAAAAGAACATTTTATCAATTAGTTATCAAACGACACGGCATTTGACAATTCGATTTAATTTTAATGAATTTAAAATGAATGAGCGCTCGTATCCTGAACGAATCCAAAAGAAATGACCAAATCATCACAGAGCGATCGGACAAAAGATAACGCCTGTATCAATAAAGTAATAAATTATTTCCACTTCCTTCTTTTTATTTTCATCATTAAAAAACTGTTAATGTGATCGATGATATAGAGAATTTGTTGGGTCGGTTAAAGCCAATATAAATACTGATAATGAATCTACAATTCAATTTATTAATACTTCAGATTAGTAGAATATAATTATTGAAATATATTTTGTGTAGTATTTATTAAATACAGTTTAAAAAAATTTAACATTGTTTTTTTACTAACGTTTTAGGAATAAAATATAATTTGGAGTGAACTAATAGCTACTTAATACATTGTCAAAAACAGCCGTCATCGTCGAAATAAAATATTATTCATTCCCTTCTTGTCACTTCGTAATTTGATGACGAGAGTGCGATGCAGTGCAAAGTAAAAAAAAAAAAAACAAAATTAGTCCTGACAGATTGAGGGAGGAATATTAAATACTAATAATTTTGTTGGGTTCCGCCATTTTACAGATATTTTATTTCATTTTATCAGAATTGCTATAATAGTACAAATCAGTATAAACTTTAACAACTTATATTTACGAACATTACTTTGATTATACCTATGTAAGTAGGTATAATGTTTCTATCGCAAATATGAAATAGATATGCAAATGTTTCGCTAACAAAATTACGAAGGTTAACTGAGTTAGTTAACGCTAACCATTGCCATTACAGAGCGAGCAGTGGCCTAAACAGATATTCCGGGGCCACGGGCTCGGACAATGCGATGAAATCACCAGCGGAGCCAATGTACGCTGATTAGTTAATTCTGAAACGTCCATACTACCTAATACTGCAGCGTTTAACGTTCCGAACCGTTCTTCTATGCATAACCTGATTAGGGTAAGTATTATGTGGAGCTTTTGGTATCACATACTCATATATAGGTACTCATACCTAGGTGGAAATACGGGCGTGACAATAATTAAAACCCAAGCATCGCTTCAAGGCATCGATTAAGAAAATGAAATCCTCTGAGAGCGTCACTGCGTAAAACATTTGCTTGACACCCAAATCAAAAATCGTTTTAGTCCACCCTCCCGAGGGGAGTGTAGGGGAGCGTCGACGCCTGAACATTTATTATTTCAGACATATCACTCACATGCAAAACAAACTCCGTCCGATCCATCAAAAAGTTTCGTTTCCCCGTCTCCTTTTCGACACAAATCGAGTGTGTAAGTACTGCGGTTTGAGGAACTAGGGTCAAACGTACCACCGGCTTTGACTTCACAAAGAACTTCACGTAAGTTTACCAAATATGTTAATGTTGTGGTAGTAAACTAGTTAAAAATATTACTAACTACATACTAATCTATATAAATAGAGACTTACCTTAAAAAATTAAGGCTAAGTTAAATATTAAAAACGTAAATAATTGTTACCAAAAGGTCACCATTGTGACTTAATATTTTTATTATTATTCCAATGAATAACAATAAATTTGCATCATTTGATAAAAGCTAGTACATTTAAGGAGCAAAATAAATAAGGTTGTTCATCCACAAGAAATGAGCATTGTAACCCTCTGTAGCAGTCAACAAAGCTTCGAAGAAAATCGAGCGAAAAAAGGCTAAAAACACCTTAGGGGTTTACTAATCGAATAAAAAATATCAGCGGCCGATGCCAATGTATGGGGGAGAAATGGAATAAATTATAAAGAAAATACAAGTAGCAAAGGGGATGTAAGCAAGCAAAAACTTTTGTGTTTATGCAGATAACAAAACATTATGTTTTGTCTAAGTGGCAATTTAGACTGAAATTCTTAGTTAGAAGATATTAATAAAAGTACATATATTATTTTCATGTGTTTATAAGGAAAATGCTTTTCCAATGCACATTGATAGTAAATTTCTTTTTTACCTGTTGCCGGTCGTTACTTATAGTTGGTACCTACTGTAGAATAGCTTTGTTTGAATGTATTCAAATTCAAAATATTCTTTATCTAAATAGACTTATAATAAGCACTTTTGAATCGTCGAATGAACATATGAACAAAAAGCTACCACCGGTTCGGAAGGCAATTCTGCTGAGAAGAGCCGGCAAGAAACTCAACAGTTGCTCTTTTCAAAATCAATATAAACATTAGCTGGCTTAATAATAATCTCAATAACTGAAACTTGGAGTCTTTGAAGATTTATGTCATATTAGTTGGCTTTGGAAAACNATTTTAAATTTTGGATGTGGCAAACCTAGAATACACTGCGGAATTTTATTATATACACGTATGCTCAGACCCATAAAAGATTTATTAATTATTTAAAAGAACCTACCAAGTAAACTAAATTATAAACAAGTTGGGAGAAAGCAAAAACACTTAAGTCGTAAGGAGCGCGGCGAAATGCAAAAATAATAGGAAAGAAGTAACATGATGAGTTGTCGGTCGCACCCTCCGCTTAAACGTCACTATGTCATTTGTAAAAATTGCGGCCTTCTAACTTCTTCGATTTCGGAACACCAGTGGCGTGGAATTGTAAAAATGGCATTGGAATAATAAAAAGTGTCATATTTTTTATTATGTCAAATAATATTACTTTAAGATTAATATTATTTGCTTAAAAATACAATCTTTTATTTAACTTCTGTTCTGATCTGTTTTTTATGATGGCTTTATAATGATTATTGATCTGTCAATGTTAAGTATAACTGTACTATATTAATAAATTATTACAAGTCAAGACGACTCTACTGTTTTTGTGTCTCACGTATACCGTCTTAACAAATATAACCAGATTTAGGGGGCGAAAACAGGAATCACTAGTAGGACTTTTGCGGGGGAAACTGGAGACAGTTATTTAAATTTGAATAATATAATATGGAAAAAATTACGTCACTTAATACCCTAATAAAAGTGCACTAAGCGACGAGGGCATTACGCTTACCAAATGCAAAGAGGGCAAGCAAATTTCGCTTATGAAACGTGAAATGAAAAATAAAATGCGTCGGGAAGAAAATAAAATATGTTTCAGAGGTCGTAAGCCTCATTACGATATTAGTAAAACGTGAGAGGTTTAAAGTTGTCATTATTAAGTATAATAGATGAACTGTTGCAAACGGTCGAGATTTTGTAGGTTTTAATGGCGATATATATTGGTAGCTTTCAAAATGTTGTTATACATATATTTATGCATCAAGATTTCAATAAATTTGAAATTTAGCTAGGGTATTTATAAAGTCTTGTATGATTTGAAGAAGTTGAAAGCAAAATAATAAGCTATACGTTTGCACCAGATTACAGTAGCGTAACGAGATTCCGATCGGCTCCGTGCGATGTTATTAGGATTTAAGCGCCGACGCGTCGCCTGTCTCCCGTACAATGTTGGATAATTATGCAAAATTGCTTCTACGATTCGTAGTCCCCGACTTTTAGGGGCATTACCATTATCTGTAATGGGAATGTTTTTTGATAATGTCGTATTCTATTGTAATATCTTTAGGGAGATGCGAGTTGTATTGCCAATTACGACGGTAATATGACCTTGTTTTTTCTTCCTTTGTAACACTAGACACACAATTTGCCGACCGCAGATTGCATAAGTACGGCTTCGAGGCATGCAGCATATGGTAAAACCGCAGAGTTCACTTCCATCGACACACTTCCAAGCCAGTTCCTTGGATAACGCGACGCGACAAATCTTCCTTTGACTGCCGGCGGCCTCAGCGCAGCTCGTCGAGTAGCATAAATTTCTCCTGTATGGTTGGGTGGATGGTCGGGTGGATGGTCAGGCTCGTTCATCGCTCGTGACCGCTGGCTGCACACGGGGCAGTCGCATGATTGCAATCGAAGTGATCGTTTGCGTTCACCGCAACATCTTGCCGACCAGACGGTGTCGCTTTATATGTAGGTATAATGAAAATGACTATCTATATGTTCCTATTATACCTATGTAACTTCGTATCTATTTTAATAAAAAAAAGAAAGTTTTTGAAGATCATAAAAAAAGGAACCAAATGTCGTATTCAATTTAACGATACAAATGTCGACGAAATTTTATTGAGAGGACATCTGAGGCCGATTATCTCAAAACGAGTCAGCCCAGGACACATCGATCATAGTATTGTTCAGTCCGTTGATAAAGCTAACATTATCTTATAGATAAGCAATAAACTATTTTTAATGAACTAAATTATAAGTTTCAAATTTCGTATTCAATAACGAAATGTTAACTAAGAAAGTTAATATGTATTTGGAATTACTCTAGATATAAATGTTGTAAATAATACGAAATCAGAAGTTATTATTTAATTAGATTGTTTTTCCCAAATTCAGATTGAAGTAAGCGTAGACGAGCATAAACACTAAAGTTTATGCTCGTCTGCGTTACCTTAATCTTTTTTTTTTAAATCAGAAATTAAATCACAATCGCAGAAACTTTTCTTACCTATATATTTTTTATATAATTTAGCTACTGTTTATAATAAGACAAGATTCATTTTTTAGCAGACATCACATGGGATGGAATCTAACTTTTGATATTTTATTTTTAACAATCTATCCAAGGTAGATACCAAAATTCAGGATTATGCGATTTTTTTCTTAAATGAAATGTTCAAATTAATTAGACTAAATATTTATAGTAGATAGTTATTTTCTCACGTAAGTATTTTATTTAGATAGGTCTTCGTGTAAATATTTATGAGCATATATAATACTAATTGTAGATAAATATTTTTTTGAAATTAAAATAAAAGACACGTGTAGGCATACAATCAATATCGTTTACTGAATTTATTAAAACGCCATGTTTACTCTCGCCCGATAATCGACGCAATAGAAACAAAGCCATCTGTTACGTTGTAGAACGACACATACACAGGGAGTTCGGTAAGTAAACAGAAAATATAATTTAGAAGCAATTTAGCGCGATATGTCCGCAATCAAATTGTCTCGTTAATACCACGCTATCAAAACATTTGATTTGTGGCGTAGGGCTGAGTGCGGTTATTTAGCCATTCGATGCTCTACGTACGTCGCTCGTCAGATAGCCCTTAGTTATGTTCAATCAATTATTTATTTATGCATTTCATCGGGATCGCGTTACACTAGTACCTACAATGTTTATGCGCTGAGCAAAGACTGCTGTCCATTTTATTATAATGCAATTTACGATTGCAATATTAGTGTACTTATTCATTTTTTTTTAATGTTCCGTAGATCAGAAATCGGAAAGAAAACATGAAACCCTTATAGGACCCTTATTGTCCGTCTGTCACGGACAAGTCTAAATCGCACTTTACCAGTTTGTTTTAGTTAAATTTATCTTTAGTTAAATTTCTTATCTCAAATAATGAAAGATATTAAATAAACATATGGAAACTAAGCATCAAAACAATGCATTTGGGTAAAAATAAAACACTTTTAGTTGATTAATGCGCGCTCACACTCGATACGGAGTCGGCGCACAGTCAGCGTGTAAACAGTGGAATACTTTTATTCGCGTTGTAATTTCCCTGCCTCAGATTTGCATAACAAAACGGGAAGCGGGAAAAGGTCAGGAAGCGAACGGAATGGCAAGTGTCCGGTTTGATGCCCAGTCAGCAATGTTGACGTACTCGTGGAGCTGTTCTAACGTTCTACTCTACTTGCATGGAATATTTTCATCCAATCTTTTATAAATCTAGATTTTGCATGAGACATTAAAATAAATATATATATATATTTTGTTACATTTTGATTTTGTTAATCTTATCAATTTTCCTAATATGTAGTTAAGGTTAATAACTATTACAAAATGACATTACCACCGTGAAACTTATTAACATCATTACAAGTTCTTTTATGGTTAATATGTTTTTTTAAACATACTTATATTGTAACTTCGACATACGAGAATCCATCAGCTTGCGCGCAAAACTATTATCACTACGTAACCTATAAAAGAAGCTTTTTTCTATTCACCCCAAAAAGTAAACTTGAAAACGAAATTTAAACAAAAAATATACATATATTGTCAACAAAATGTTACTGGCCAGAGATCTGAACGGGGCACCGATTGCTCAGACTCAGGCGTTTCGGATGCATATTCATGATTGCTTTGCACCACATGCAAATCGTGATTTACACACTGTAATGAATTCTTTTGATCTGTGGATTCACATATTCGATTTACCCCATCGATGTCGGTATTAACGTGACGTTTTAATGCGTATTCATAGTTTTTTTTCCCGCAAATAATTAAGTATGTATTGGACGTGAATGACATCCAATTGCAATTAAGTTATACAAATAAATATGTTATAGCTTATGTTTATTCATGAGAAGCCATTTCAAAAACATGTTAATTATTGATCATAGCTCTTGTTGTAGTTGCTACTAAATCGTATCTATTATTACATACAATCATGTTCAATTATTTTTGTCATTTATCATTAAAAAATGATTTTTATTAATATGATTATATAGGTAGGTATGTTAATAATAACGTCATTGTATATCACTAAAGGATTTTTCTTCATAAGGCAACCGAAATAAATGAATTAAGAACAACCATATTACGTTGGTATGAATAATTTTATTATTAGGTAAAGAAATTAAATATGTACCTACTGACGTTGATTGTAATTTATTTATCATTAGAACTGATCGTTTTCTTATTATTGGCTTAATATTCTTTGCCATCAATAAATCGTATTATAAAGAGTTTTTGCGCACAAACCAGAATTTCATTAATTAGGATGAAGTAAACATCATTAACTTGAACAATACAATGTTGTACCGCGATACAAAGACCATTCACACAATCGAAAAAGTCTACTAAAAATTATATAATTACTTTGGCGATGCAACGACTCATAAGAAACGCAGAAATGACAAGACGATGACAAATGAGCATTGTCCGCATCCAGCGCGGTCGGGTGGCGGACCTCATCAAATTATTCCCCACTTGAAAAATCTTCGTAAACAAAAACGCTGCGAGGGAAAAACATCTGAGATACAAGGTAAAAAATAGATATTGGCAACATTGATTGATGCGTACTAATAGGGCGCGAAGGAATGAGGCCGACGCGTAATTAAAAGAAAAGTGACATCTTCTGTCATTGGCAGTTCAGGCAACTTCTAGAAATAGGACGGTCACGCCTTCTGGGGAGGAAGTAATTAGTGTTACAAACTTATTAAAATTATTGACTGAAGGCGGCTAATTGATATATGGATAATACGCATCGTTAACTATGTTTTATTTTCTATTTATATATAACTCAAAATAGAATAAAATGGGCTTAGCATTGTAATAAAAAAAAAAGATAATTAAAAAGCTAGCGAAAATCGCGGTTTATTTGCAAATTAATTTTCAGAATGACATCCGAATAACGAAGGGAATAATAAATCTTTTTCACTCGGTACGCGCTACCGCATAAAAGGAATCCTAATATCGAATTAGCATTCCGACGCGATGTATTCCTCTACTTTCACAAGAAAGATGGCAGCACGATATATATTTAAATTACCACAATAAAAACATTTGAAGTCATCACAAAATAATGAAACATTAGCGAGCTTACACAAAATCGATAAAGTAAGTTGATACCTCGCAGGTTTTTATAAAGCATCCCTTATCGCTGTGTACATATCATTAGTAATGCAAAATAATGGGATACGGACACCTCGTGCTGTTTGCGAGCTAATGATTAATGCTGTTCGTCATTAATTCTTATTTTTGATGAGAAATTTGACTTGTGCTGTCAGGCGCCGGATCCAGATTAATATAGGCTGACGGTGCAACTTACGCTGTAACAATGTTAGACGCTCCCCGGTTGTAAAATATTTATGCTATCTTCATGTTTCGTTCAAGATTTGCATAATAATACTATTATACATAGTCATTTAACCTAATTTTTTTATACGTACCTATCATTAAATTAGGCTTGGTACGTACCTACTATTAAAATAATAAAAATACCTTCATCATAAATTAACATCAAAGTGGTTAATTTCAACACAAACCAGATTTCTGTGTTGACAAATTATTTCTAATTTACAATATTATATACCGACATTAAACTGACGGACAGTAAGCAGGCACAAATATCAAAGTAAACGCAACGAATAGTTTGGTTCACCAACGAAACTATCCAAATAGTTTGGACTATAAAAGGGCAAAGTACAAAGAGCTCCATAAAATGCCAGTACGACCGCATTGGTGACAAACTCGGGAGGTATTCAGAGGGCCGACTACCGTGACTCGGCACCCTTTTCATATCGCTCCACGTATATTAGCCAACTCAAAATCAAAACTACATTTTATTAATGACTTTTTGGCATGACAATCTAAATAATTATACTAAAAGTTGGTCGCAACTGCGTGAAAACTGTCTAAAGAAATATCTCGACACAAAATGAACAGTCATCAGATGTGATGTTCAGATCATCCTTCAAACAGAAGTGTAGAGAATGGTAAGCGATCATAAGCATTCAGCATCTTTATCTCGCGGAGACAAGAGTTCATTTTATGACCATTAATTTTGCCAGTTCCTCGGGTGTTTTATCGCAGCGACGAAGCTCTGTCGCGCGTCTCATTAATCAAAAGCATTTGTTTACAACGAAGGGAATTTTGATTTGATTAAAATAATTCGCAATATCCTTGATAAATATCACCCTCGGTCTTCGTTTGATCTTCCTTCAAATTAATGGTGGAGGATTCAATCACGCAAACGTTACCGCCGCGATATTTGACGTTTTCTAATATTTGCCAATAAAATAAATTTATAAAAATAAATCAACACGAATACATAGGTACTCGTACTATTCGCTATTTAATATAAAATCATACACATGTTTATGAATTATATAATACTAGTGGGCGCGCGCAGCTTCGCTTGCTTATTTGGACCCTTAGGGGTGAATTCTAATAAACCATGAAACATATGTTCAATGAAATATTTTTAAGAGTCTAAGTTTCAATTTTTTTAAAAATCGGTGGCCATTTGTAGATTTTCCATACAAACTTTAAATCCCTTATTTGCACCCTTATGGGGAGAATTCTAGAAAACGATGAAACACGTATTCTATTTATACTATACTTTTAAAAATCTAAATTTGAAATTTTATAAAAATCGGTGCTGATTTAAAAAAAAATCCATACAAATTTTCAACCCCTATTTCACCCCTTTAGGGTCAACATTTTTCAAAATCCCTTCTTAGTGGATGTCCAGATTACGAAAGTAAACATCTATCCAAATTTCATGTTTCTACCATCAGCGGTTACGGCTGTGCGTGCATCTTACCTCAGTCAGTGAGGACAAGTCCTTTTATGTATATAGATGTTAGACAGGTATTTTTGACTTCCTTTTAGGGTAACGTATCTCATACGGAAAAAACGGAACCGTTATAGGATCATTTTGTTGCCCATCTGTCCGTCTGTTAAGACCATTTCTCGATTAAGATCGCGAACAGGTATAGTCACTTAACACTAGAAGCGCCGCCGTCCCATTTTTGTGCCAAACGCAAGTTTAATTGTATATAACTTTTTTATTTGTTAATTTATGTAGATGAAACTTTTTGACTATTACCAATTTTACACCTCTATTTAATTAAAAATATAAATAATTTTATAGCAGTCATATTTTTGAAAAAAAAAATGATTTACCTAGAACTGCCGCTGGGTCATTTTTGTCCCGTCATTATTATTTTATTATTTGAGGGTATAATTTGACATATTTTCATGCCTCGGGGACGAGGTGGAGGTGAAAGGGTAATGCGGGGGCGGAAAAAAATTGAATAGTAGGTTTAGCAGTCAATGCCTAAGTTTTTAGGGTTCTATAGCTTTTAAGGAAAAAAAACCCTTATAAGATCATTTTTTGTCCATCCGCCTGTCTGTGCCTTTATCTCAGGAATGCTTGGAGAAATCGAGTTGATATTCATATGAGTATATGAATATCAACTATATGACGATCTACAGTCCCTTGATTTCCTGAAAAAGCGCCCTTAAAAAAAGATATGACCATTTATATAGTAAAAAACGTATATTTTGACACTATAAAGGGAATCGAAATTAATAAGGTACTTTCAGTTAACTTAGAATTATGAAATTTGGCAGCTAGCATCTACATGTAGTACTAGGACAGGAAAAAATCCGAAAACTGCACATTTATGTATAAATCTTAAAAAATAATAGCCTTAAAAGTGGGGTAAAATTGGTGTCAATACTAAATTTTGCCGCTAGTTAAAGTGAGGTATCAGATGAGAGGATGACTAAGCTAGGCTTGAATTTCAGAAAAACACTCGGTACCAAATGTGGAAAATTGTAGGGTAGGTAGAGGGAACCTGGGAACCTAGTGCTATACACTCGGCTGGCATTTTCCGCCGAATTCTGGAGGCATTACCACGCAATGTCATAAATTATCTGTAACTAATTTCAATAAGTTATAATTTTGTAAGAGTTATCCAGTTAGTTGTCACTTAGAGTTTTTGATACTTTCTTTGTGTTTTGTTTTTTGGTACTTTTATGTTTGTTAAAGAATAATAATTGATTATTATAGATGGTCTACATATTTTACGAATTATTTTAATAATATATTTTTGTATTATACCAACAATCAACATAATAAGTAGAATCGGACTTATTTGTCACGACGGCGGTTCAAGGGGGGTCTCAATCATCGGCACTTCTAGTGTTAAGGCACAGAAAAATCAAGCTTCTAATTCAATAAGATCAAAGAATACAAGGATTTATGCATCGTGTTTGCTGCATTTGTAGTAGGTCTACAGATATGAAATTTGGCACAAAGTGAGAACTTAGGTAGAACATATATAAGAGAACAAATATAAAATAGTAAAATAGTAAAAATTTTTAACTATTTCATATGCAAATAAATCATTACAAACTTTGATTTGTAGTTAATTTCATACAAAATGAGTGCATATGCCCGAAAATTTTAAATTTGTCAAGTTTTATAACTGATAACTGACACTTCGCGTTGACCTACAATCCTGAAATTGCTACGGAAACCTCAGTGGGCGCGTTCGACTCGCACTTAACCGGTTTTTTATAGAAATCATGTAAGAATGGAATTAAAACGTACAAATTATAATTAAAGAAAACACTTTATATGCAGCGTTTACAATTTTATGTAAAAAAATATATATAGAATCAGAGAAAGAGTTCTGAGAATTACGCGATATTTAATTTTTTCAGTCATGTTGTTTCTTTATATGAGTTAATTGTTTAAAATCTAGAATTAACAAACACCGCTATCTTTCCGTAGCAAGGGGCACGATGAATAACGATCGACGTCAGAGCGATGTGTGCAGCGTATGCCCCCGGCTCACCCGGCTCTCCCGGCTCTCCCGGCTTAACCCGCCGTACGCCGATTAATCGCAGCTAATTCGATCCGAAACGGAATTAAACCGGACGAATGCATAGATCCCAACGATTTGTTGACTGTTAATTGAGTCGTTTGATTTACAGCGATTGTGTCAGACTCGTTTTTTTTTTCAATTCCATCAAAATTTTATTAAATGCTATTTTTACTGTACGTATATATGAAAATTGTTATTACTATTATAATATAAGAGAAAGAATTATTGTAATATTTTTGTGATTCTTGTGTAGCTTACAATTATATTTGCCCCTCCTGTTCAAAATTATTATAATTAAGTAATTATTATTTAATATAGAAATTATTAATTATAAAATCGTCTAATAATCACGAATGATTGCACTCGAAGGATGCAAAACAAACAGTACCTACAAATTATATTAAATCAGAGATAATCCTGTCAATTAATTGGACTTAGGACGGAGAACCGGTCGGCGCCTGCGCGGACTAAGCGAGCCGAGCGAAGAAACCAAGGACCTCGATATTAATAAACACCGCTGCTTGTTATAAATGTCAATATCGGCATTATACCATGTATATCACGTTCGTGTTTTATTTATATGCCAATCGTATACCATCACTAATATTTTTTTTATACAACTTTGTTGCTAATATCTATCATTGAGTTCTTAATTTATTGTGTTTTTTTTTATGTAGCAGAGAGAGCCTTGTGTTAAGACACTCCGCTTCCTACTTTCCGCGGAATTCTGGAGGCATTGCATGTTGAGTTAAATATTTTATTACCTTGAGTGGGAATGGAACCTACAGTCACACGCTTCTGCCACTACACCACGACTGACCTCCACATATTACTATTATTTAAAGTAAACAATGAGAACTCTCAAAAATACATATTATCATAAACATATAATATTAATAATAATTTAATATTGTAAGCTAAGTAACAATAATAGACTTCGTAAACTAGATAGAGACCTAAACCTATATTACGGTGACTGACGAAACCATATCGAGTATTCGTAAGCGAGTACCACGTAAATTTACATCTCAACAGCGCCTTCGTTTGGATCGTCGAAATATTTCTCATTTCCTATTTTATATTTCGCAAGTAAATCTAAAAAAAAGTACTCGTATTTAAATATATTTATTATCTATATCTATATTTAAATTAATAAAACGAATGTATAAGTAAATAAATATCCAAAAATTACAGTGTAATTTCTTTAAAAACAGCCTTAATCCAACCCGTGGCGGGCGATCGGCTGACAGTGACACATCGGTACAAGGCGCGCTGTCCGACTGTAATTCTACCCAGCGCGGGCCGTGGGTACGTTTTATTTTCAAATCTAGAGGATTAATTAGTAGAATGTAGCAGTACCCTAAAATTGTACATCTACATGGGTGAGAGTACAAATTAAATATAAAAGAGATAATAAACAATTATTTTTTTATAATTAAACTAGTGTTCCGCTCTTGGATTATGTTTATTTTAATATTTTCCTTTCCGTTAATATGAAGTAAAGTAAAGTGTCATACACACAAACTTTTCATATCGCTCTACGTATATATTTTGAATAACTCTAGTAATTTTAAAGATTTAAGCGCAAGTCTACAATGGTGAAAAACGATTTTGTTTTATACTATGTATGAAGACAAAATTATTGTTTCATGTAAATATGAACTTAGTTTATAGAGTCACCTAAATTACACTATAAAACATTTTATAAGCAACATTTTAAAGACAAGTTACATTATTTTTATTTACCATTTAAATAAATTAGTAAAAAATATTATATAAATTGAAACTATTCATGTTTCAATACAATAATAAACTAATAATGATTTATACGGTAAAATCCATTAGATTGTTGACTTGAATTCGATACGCTTAACAGCACTTGAAAATGAAGTCAAAACCGCGAATATCGTTCGATCCCCGATCAATCACCATCCATTAAACATGAAAAGAAAAGCATTTCCCCTAACCGTTGGCCCTCAAATCGGCCCAATTTACATGAGAGGCGCATTTTCCTCGCATCGAGATTAGCCCAGGATGAGTTTGATGAATTGTTCGCGGCCCGCACACCGACGCGGACCTACGCTCGCCGGACCACTGGTCATTTGTTAAAAATACACACGAACAAACAGTATAGACTTAATTGTCTCCTCTTATTTCACACTCGTCCATTTCGTCCAATGTGATCTAGTTATATATTTTATTATTAATTCGATGAATTATTACGTTAAAAAATGGCTCATAATCAAAAAGAACGTAAAAGAAACAAAAAAAAGGTAATTAATGAAAAACGAGATTGAATTAAATAAGGTTATTAATGCTTTCTATTATACCATCAAAACTGATTCCTGCCTTACCTCTCTAGATGTTTTACGATGTCCTCGTAAGCTGCTCTACAATTCTCCCAAATACCAGATCTGTAGACAAAAAAAAATAAAATAAGAAAACTGAAGAAAGAATAAAGAAGACGAAATATGAAAGAAATAAAATGAAAACAGTCATGATGAAAAATAATGAATGAATGGCAGCGTGATAATAAAAAAAAATATATTTTTTCATAAAGAATTTCGTTTCAATCTCAATTTAACAAGACCTCTAAAGACAAAACTTGCAACAAATTGTTCTTAAGTGTTTAAAATAAAAGTTATTGAATGAAAAAAGGGTTTAAATGTAAAAGGAATAATTACGAACACTCAATATTAAATGTTCCGTTAGGCTGGAGGGGTCGAACAAATTAATTATGTTTTTAAAACAATCGCTTATATTTGTGTCGTAGCAACTCATGCGTGATCGTCGAAATTGTTTCTCAATTACTTTAGCACTTTGTTTTCATTAAACTTTTCTTGGAGGGAATACTTCTTACAATAGTTAAAGGGTTCTGTTGAGGCTTAATTGGTTTCCATCTAAGACTGAAGCACACTCCGTCCTTGCAATTTAATGATTTTGTGTACATTAAGTATGCTTCAAATGTTTTCCTACTATTTTAAGATATGCTTACCCGTGAAGGGGTAACTAACTACCTATTTAACAATACTAAGTATTCGTGTATTGAAAATATAACGCAATCGCGGTATTGGCTTCCTTGTCGTATATAAGGCACCGTAATACGTTTGTAGGTTATCGTACCGTCTTCGTATCACATGGGTGGCAGTAAGACAGTGGGGTAAGCCTGGGTAAGCGCGGGTAAGACAAGTCAAGTGAGCACTGCGGGTCTTCGGGCGGAAGTGAGGGCACTCAGTGTTTGTACTTTTCTTATTGGATTAACTCAGTCATTTAACCTGTATCACTTTTGACCCGCTTACAGGCTTCTTTCTCATTTACTTATGTATATAAGCTCATTATGAACTAATTAGTAAATATTGTTTTAACACGTCAAGTGATTTTTAGTTGTGTTTATTCTGTTTAAGTATTCATTTTATATCTTAGCGAGTCTGAATATAAACGTGATGATTGTGTGTTGGAACTCGGAGAATCTCTCTGGTCTTGAAATTAGACGACAAGGACAGAGAGTATCTTAATATTATATACTTTCCACCAATTTACCAATTTATTCTTAAAGAAGAGCATTTTGTTATGTTAAGCGTTAAATTAATTTAACTGTATTTGTCAATGTCCGAAGGAAAAATCAATATGTCACTTATGTATAGATTGATATAAATAGAGAAACATAAATATAAATAGAATGTTTTCCTTATATTTTTATGATTATTAATAGGATAAAATAACGTGAACAATGTGAGTTTTATTTAGTCCATTGTAAAGTACAAATTTGGATGATACGCCTGTCTTTCGCTTTTCAATCATGAAACTGAAATAGACCAAATGACTGCAATATACAAAAGCTTCCTATGAGATTCGTGTAGATAAAATGGTGAACTGAATTAATACCAGCTCACGCCGTGTTTGGGAAGCCACAGTTTTACGCAACCGATATCCGCTGTAAGCTTGCATTATAATAATTTATATGTTTATTAATATTTCATTTACCTAGTGTCTAAAATAAATTGCCTTTTTATATTTTTCGACACTCTCATTTTTGCATTGTAATGATAATAATGATTAATTACTTTTTCATATTTTTTTTGTGAAAGCACGTGACTTTTTTTATAACAATAATCAACATTAAAATTGTGAAATAATAAAAAATAAGCAAAAATTTAATTACGAATTACGTACATATATAATAAATACTAATGAGCTTACCTCGCCAGTGCCTCCATATTGTGCATCGGTTGACCTTTGATGATGGAGCCATCAGGTCTTGGTACGCCGTGGTGAGGCATGCCGGGTGACATCAGCGCGTGCTGGTGCATGAAGCCCATGGGGCCTAGGTGTGTTGGTGGTGCGTTATATCCATTCGCCAATAACGGTGACTTGTCCATGCGAGCCATTTCTGTGAACAGAATATCTAATTAGAATTAGTGTTGGAGTCAAATATCTTATGGGAAATAATAGGTGTTCATCAATAGATTCATTTAACGATTTTGCAACAAAGTTTAGCGTTTATTACAATATTGTAATATTAATTAAAATTCACAGAAAAGTAGACTGTATAATAAAAGTTTAAGTACTTTCGTACAGGTTAGCTTAAGCTATTCCATTCTATTTTTATGACAAAAACTGTCAATAAAATATAATAGGGCATAATATTATCGAAAACAGTGCCCTCGGTTAAGTAATCAGTAAACGTTTTATTTTTAAGCTTTGTTAATAAACATTTAATTTAATATTTTTATCTATGATAATGAAATTTAATTGTTAATGGTTTTTTTCTATCTGTGGTACCTATAATATAAAGCATCGCACTTAAGTGTAATCGCGGACATGCCCAGGTAAAATTCAATTAATACCCAGTATTATCATTTAATTACTGGTCCCAATAATCGAATCGCCCGTAAAACGGTGTATCAACAATAATAAAATGAGCAATGAATTTCGAGACTATTGTTTTCTGGGTACCACAAACAACCCGTGCAAACATAGGGGGTGTAAGGCAAATATTCTTAAAACAACCCCCTATGGGGGTGTTTTAGGTGCCGGGTGGTCTTTGGATGTCCACGTCCCCCCGGAGGTCACCAAACGGTCTAGGGTGTCGGAAACAATTAACAAGGTGTCGAATTAAACACGAATTAACGTTTGGACCGTTAAGGAAAACACCCTTTTATATTGTACGCTCTACAAAGCATTTTAGGATTGCTGAGTATTTAATATGTTTCCCTTTGTTATACGATTAGGGAACAGGTACATCTAAAAGATGAGCATTGTTCTACAAATCTCGGTATTTTCATTATATTAAATTAACGTTGGATTTTGTCCAAATTTGTTACTGGTTACACACATATCATGCTTCGTAAGTTCTAATTGTATTTGAAAGGATATTTTAATAACAAAGATTATTTTATAGATATTGCAAGATGTAATTGATAATCTCACCATACCATAATGTCGTAAAGGGGAAGAAAATTTTAATTAATGAATAAATTCTGATAAATACATAATCAATCTTAGTTTGTAATTTCAATCAAGTCATCCTTTCAATATTGATTCCTATAATATTTTGCTCAGCTTCTTTAATTTGCATAGCGCACTGTCGGGGAAGTGTTATTAATATTGAAATTAAATAAGAAACTGTTAATCATATGTAAGTTATTTGAAGAAAATGTTAAATCTTATTATTTCTGACCGATTAGTAAAAGATAAAATGATCTGAAGCTTAAAATAATTTATGTTATCTTTAATTTGTTAAATCATTATTATTACTAGTGTGACCAGTATTTTATTGATTCTTCTATTTTCTATCAATAAAAGCAAAGAGGCATCCGTGGCGAAGCGGCACAAGGGTGTGACTGGAGCGCGACGGTTGTGGGTTCAATTTACACTCGAGGAAGAAATATTTATTTACGTTTATATTTCCATTTCTTCGCTCTGGTGTCGAAGAAAAAGCGCGGCGTTGAGTTCTGCCACTCAACACGCCATGCCTCCAGAATTACGGAGAAAGTGGGGAACGGAGTGTCTTAACACTAGCTTCTCTATGCCTATCCTGCTGTGTGCGGGATACAGCGTGAAGCTGATTTAATTAGATTTAATTTTTTAAAGGCAAAGAGAAATTTGTTATTTTCTATTTTCCAATTTAAATCCACTACTATCACTTACTGTTGGGCCACTCCCGATTGACCATAGCAAGTTCAAATACGTTTATAAAATAATCCTTCAACAGTACCCACTCGAAACTGACTAGATATTTTAAACTCCAATTCAAGGATTATACAAAGTTACAAACAAACAAACATTATGACCAATGGACCCTGAATTAATTGGGCGGGTGTATTTACTTAGTTAACCGTTGTTATCTTCTCGGCCATACACGGCGTTTAATGTATTTGTTGCTTTGTGCTTAAAGTTAGCTGTTCTGTTTATATTGAAAAAACAATATAATATCAGTTGGCTTATAACTACTTCATTTATCTTTTTTGTATAACTATATTAATTAGGTAATTCATTTATTTGTTTAAAAAAATATATTTATTCTATGCGTGTAGAAGTAACCAATGTTTCACTGCAACTGCGCTCTAAGAATTGCGAGCTTTACTTTTTTGTGAGAACTTAATGTCACGTTCCGGTAAAATTCGAGATATTACGCGTAGAAAGGCGAAACCCAACGCCACGCAAGATAATTGTTAACACTTAAAAAATATACTTTATTTGTATATTAATGTAAAGTTCGATCTCGGTCACATATAATAACACAAACTGAGTACCAAAAATTATATTCATAAATCCCTAAAGTATAAGAGCCTGACCAGTGTAACCACGCCGGTCAACCGCACTTACTAATTAACTAAATACGTGTTAAATCTGTAATAACCTGCGGTTACCACAACCCTTCTACCTTCTCTCTTTCCTTCTCATGTACGATTATATGATTGTCTCTTTTTAATTAGAACTGTTAAGTAACCACTAAGTAGATGAGGCTTCGCTGTGTTTAATATATTGCAATTAATAATTTGTATATTATTTATTTATATTTTTCTTTATAAATTGGTCAAAATAGTATTTAACATTATTTTCATACCTTAATTGTGTAGCTAACGTAATTTAGATATAAAAATAATGTACCAATATTATCTATATTGTTTTTAATGAGCATTCTAAGACTTATTTTTACAGTTTCACGTTGTATTTCATAAATTGCAGTGTAGGCAGATGGAACTTAGTGCTAAGACACTTTGTTTCACATTTTCCGCTGAATTTTTACGAGGCTTGGCTGTGGTGCCAGAGTTAAGAGTGCTCCAGTCCCACGACGACCTTATTATTTTCTTATAATGGACTTTATTTAAAAAGTATGCTTATTAAATATCTCCCAATATAATTTTGAAAATGAAAACAAAAGTTGATTTATCGATATTAATTTACAAATTGAACTATGAAATTAGGGATAACCTACATAATTGTGTAGGATACCTAATCATAAAAATCTAAGTTAAAATTTAAAGGTGTCCCTATAAAAAAATAACCCTAAAGCTCTAACAGACATCACGTCCTAACCAGCAAACTGCCCATCGATTAACATTATAACTATTATTAAACGAATCCACTGAGCAGCCATTTAAAGAAATGAAACGTCGATTGTAAACCGCTATTAGGAATATCGATTTTCATCGATTTATTGATCGCAGACCGACTGTCCTCGGCGAATGGTCGTATCAAATTACCTGCCATTATTTAGAATTAGAAACGATAGAGTCGAAACCCCAATTATATCACTTATGTGTTTAAAGGAGGTTGGGAAAAGATTATCACAACCACAAACTTTTAAGACTTTTTATACAAAGAGTGACCGTCTATTGAGTGCGACAACCTGACAGGTTTATTTTAATATATANTATTTATATATATATATATATATATATACGTATAAGGATAAAAGTAAGAAATATAGAGTAAGATAAGAATAAAAGAATATATACAGATACAAATAATCAGCAGATTATTTGAGCTATGAAAAGTGGTCAATTATTTGATCCCATAACAAGCAAGGAATTTTAACATTCGCAAGTCCGAGGATAAAGGCTCAGGCATAATAACCATTGAGGTTTATTGCAGACGGATTACAAAATGACTAAACGAGTAACGCAAATGATTGGCCATAAAGCGGAAAGATTGAGCGGCGTGACTGACAATGTATGGGGAGAACTGTTCTATTAGTTGATATACAGGCCTATAGATTTTAAAATTTTGATATCGATTTAATAATTAATATCGTTTAAGTACCTACACTTATGTTTAAGTAAATAAGAATTGTTTAAAAAGTCATTTTTATTTCAAATATCAAAATACATTATCACAAGAATTCCACATTTTATAGGATAATAATTTAAATTGGAATCGTTAACATTACAGAAATGGCGTATAAATCATAAGAAAGGAATAAATTAAAAATCGCATTAACCTCCACATAATAAACACAAAGGTTGTAAATGCATTACAATGTATGCAAGTACTCCGAGTTTATAATCGCCTGCTACTAACTATGTAAGGAACTAGTCTAAGAATAATAATGTAAAGAAACGAATTAAATGTTCTCCACTATTTTTAGGAGTAGTAAGTAATAATAAAAAAACTAACGTAGCTCTATAATTTCCATTAATAAATTTAAGGTGCAAAAGCCACTTCTTCAAAACTTCTCTGAGGCGATATAACGGAATCCAACAAATCTTGGTGGAACGACAGAATAAAGAAAGCCCAAAATGATACAAAACAAGGCGAATTAAAAGTAAATTACAGGCGGCCGGCAATCGTAGCGTTTACAATAAACACATAATTGTACGGTCAGTGCACCAATGGCATATACGATTGGGCAAAATAATTGTCTTCAATTTGAAGGATAAATCGCAGCTTGTCGCTTTGGAAACAGTGATTTTAATATGCATTATTTTAAAATAATTGCTATTATTATCTCTGTAATACATCATTATATGGTATGTATTATTAAGTATACGAGTACAAAGATCATAATTTATATATTAAATGTAAGCTCTCAGCTATATTTTTAGTAAGCTATAATCAAAATATATATTATATTTAGAAAATCAATCCTAAGATGAAAAAAATTGCTCAAATGTAAGTAAGTATATGTGTGACACTACACGTATAAAGCCGTGTCCATAATAGAGACAAGCTATAATCGTCAACACAAGTCACGTGCGAAGTACAATCAATAACAGCAATACACAATCGCCGGCAAAATGTCAGTCAATAACTTGAGTCAACAAGAAGGATCAGACGATGCTGCCACACTTAAATTATCACACGCCCACGAATTTTCTAATAAATTCATTAATTTCCAAATTTTATTTCGTAAAATATAATGTACGTTATTGTTAAACTATAAATATAGCTGAATCTGTAAAAAAAAATATTACAAATACATCACGTAAGGATCAATTTTGTATAAAATCTGGGAATTTTCTTGTTACTAGCAACACTAGCAGACTTATGTGTTCGCCATAAACTCTTTCATTTGGCTCGGACGAGCCTTATGAACAATAAAAAGTTGAGGGCTGGAGATTTGGACTGTAATAAAATATTTGCCCTAGCACACGCTAATCCACGTCCCTTACTTACAAAGGCAATCTAAGAAGTTATAGGCACAAATAAAGCGATGTCTTGTTTTTATACAAAAGAAGAAAATATTACAGCAGAGACGAAATTTCAATTATAGGGTAAGTAAAAAAAGTAATAACTGACAAGAATTTTTAGTGTAAATAAATATAAAGAAAACAAGTAACTATGATTTGATAATATATTTGTAAAAAACTTGATTAACAAGTTTAATGTGGTAAAAAGCTTTTACTGAAGCTTACGATTACGACAGAATGTGCTTTAGTGATGTATATACTATGTTATATTACTTCTTCTTTTTAAATAGATACTACCTTATAACTTGTATGTAATAATCGATCATTTTAATTAACCCCTATGATGGCTTAATAATTCCTACGATATAGGAATAATATAACCTAAATAGCATTTTAACGAAATTCAGAACGACTTCTATGAGGCAAATAAAACTTCTCCCTCCGATGTACCAAAGAGGGTCAGAGTTAATTACTCGTAAATTGACCGGGATACAGTTTTATCCGGTGTAAATAAATAGGCTGGGATTAGTATGTGTCATACTTGTTATTTATGTACGTTAAATTTTGACATTCGATCTTAAATACTTCCATAAGAAAATACATGTTTTAATTATAGTTTTTCCGCTGGATTCCGGAGGCAATGTGTGTTGAGTGGCGGACCATAACGCTGTGCTTTGCCTCGACACCAAAACGAAGAAATAACATTTCCTCGAATGGGAATCAAACTCACAACCCATTGCGTTCATAATCACACACTTGTGCCGTGGCACCACCGCTGACCTCAAGGCATTTGTAAATGGTGTCAAGAAAACACACTATCAGCATTGTTGCGAATATATTTTAATATAATTGTTGTAATAATTAAGTAATCATTACTAAAAAAATATTTAGAAAACTGCTTACTCGAGTTTGAATCACACGGACCTCGAACTTGTTGGGAGCTACTCATCCGTAAACCTTTAGAAAAGAAGCTACGCCATTGTTACATAAGTATGGAAGATACCAAATCGACGAATATTTTATTAATATGAAAGCACAAAGGAGGGATTATCTTTTTGGTTAATAACAGCTGTTGCTACTGAAATATAAAATGATACATGTTTTTTACGTTTCATTTTGATTTTATGTAATTTGCTCGCACAATACAATGTTGTAATTGGCTCATGTGGAGTTTTGTGAAGGGGAAAATAGATTTAATAATAACAAATATTTTATTGTAGAGTAGATGTGTTTTTTTTCTTAGCACAGATGGCTGAACGTCTCTTAAGCTTTTTCTTCTGTCATCTAAGTTTTCATATAGGAAGCCCCTCCAGAAACAGTTCACATCATAGTGCCACCGTCACCAGCCTAGTGTGAATCCTTCCTTCATTTGTAAGAAAAAGCCAACTTAATATATTATATTTATCATTTTAGATTATCAAATGTATTGTTGATATCTCTAGACAGCCGGTTAGCCAGTGACTGCTTTGAATGAAATCGGCGCTGCTATTATTGTCGACGAACGCTTATAAACGACGGAACAGAACCTATAATTTTAAGTCAATCGTTGTCGATATACCTATATAAGTATTGATTATATGGTCAATAATTCGTTTTGTTAAAGACATCGGACACTTGGATATTTATATTTTATTCTGACAGAAGGCATTTTAAAATTATTTTTCATCGTATTTTTTTATATAGAACAAGCTAACAGCCGCAGTTTAGCTTAGGCCCCGTTGTCTAATCGAAATAAGTGTTCTTAGCACCAAGGTTCCCAGGTTCCCGCAACATGAAAGATACAGCGGAAACTAAATCGCATTTTATTTATTATGTTTTATTTCAACATATATATTTATATATTTAGATATATATTTATATTTATATTTTGATATCAATATTGTTGTGTATTTAATAAGAACATAATTGAAACATTAAAATACCGCCGGCGCCGACATTCAGAGTACGCCGGTACAGTTAATTAAAAGAAATTCCGTCGTTATGCTTTTTCTTTGCAAAAAACGAAACGAATGTGCCATGATGAGTGCGAGGCGCGAGGTGTGAGTAATGTCGTTAGTGGAAAACAGCATTTTAATTGTAAACCTCGTTCCACACCGCAAACAAAGCGATGGGAATTCAACAGTTTATTGCTAATGTCTGTATGGAAATAGCTTGCAAAGATGCTTAATAGCGAATAAAAATACTTATCGCGAGGTTGAAATTGCAAAAAATTAACTTTATTTCTCAGGAAATGTTACGTTATGTTGAAATATTGCTTATTATTGTAATGGCTCATTCATAGTGAGTATGGCAGTAATAGATGTTTTTACTTTTCTGTAACTGTAGAAAAGGGTAAAGGTAGAAAATAAGGTCATTTACATTGATAAAAATATATTTTTCTCAAGGCCAATCGTTTAAAAAATAAATACTTTTGAAGTGGTAAATTATTCTGTGGTTACTCGCTTTCATTAATATACCTGTATAGGTAATGTATTAATCCATAATCTATTATTACAAAATCCTTTTTAATTTATAAGATAATACGAATGTTTTGAAAAAGATTAAGTTAGTAAAAAAATCAATGTAAAACACATTTTTTTACTATCTTATTATAGTAGACATAGAAGTTAGATATAAAATAATAAAAAAATATATAGTCAATTTATTTTAGATTTCTTAATATGTTACAAACCGACTAGAATATTTAGAATAGGGAACACACCACGGGGATTAATGGCATGAATTCAATGTTTCAAACAATTGCTTAGAATGTGAAGTATGGAATGATACTTGCAGGTGAATATTGGGTCGCATACCACTTTAATATTTGATTTTCATACGTAGCTTCCTATCATATTTATCATTATATGACATTTGTAAATATTCAACCCTAAAGTGAATTTGTGAGGCCAGCGGTGGCGCAGAGATACGAGCGTGCGTGCGGTAAACCCGAGAGGATGTGGGTTCGATTCCCACTTGTGGAAATGAAATGTTTTTAATATTTTCCATTTCCTCGCTCTGGTAACGAAGTAAAGCGCAGCGTTGAGTCCCGCCACACAACGCGGGAAACGGAAGTGTCTTACCCAATGATAATCGGAATGCAAATTATTAAATATATAATATAATCATATACGTAAAAATGTTTAAAAATATGCGCACTTTCTATAATTAATAGAGAAATTATAACAATGAGATCGCAACACTTCGGTCTGTTCCACTTCACTTCGGCGTTTAATTGTCACAGCAACGGTAATCATTACGTATACTATTACTGTTTCCTCATACATTTGTTATTTGTAGGACCATAGTAATTACAACTTAAAGCTTTTCTCATTAACGGAGAATTTCTATCATTGTACGTCAAGCGCTAGCTCACGTGCATATGGCACACAATAAAAACCAAACACATTAATTTCCAATCGTATATGGTAGAATCATTTGTTGTTTTTCGTAATGCTACAAACATTCTGTTGTGTGCTTTTTTATAAAAACGTACAAAAATAGTAATATAACATTTTACAAAATATGTGACCTTATTTCATTGAAATTGAAATTTGGTTTTTTATCCGACATCGTGACACAAATTGGTAATGTGTTTATTAACTCAGGTATGTAGGTATGTATGCTTGTTCCGTGGTCTTGTAGAGATAAAACTAGATGACCGGTTTTGATCATTCTTACGTCAATCGATTCACCTTAACCTTGCCCTACTGACAATCGGACGTCTTATTCGCAAAAAATACCAGACAAGTACGAGTCAGTCTCGTCCATCGAGGGTTCCGTATAAATTTCAGTTTTGTAAACAGGAAGTACAACTTATAAAAAATTACAAGTTTAAGTTTACTAACGAAAGCATTCATTTTACAAACGTATGATTGTAGTTAATTTCATACAAAATTATATTATTAGTACGGGATGCTCGGTAGACAATTCCAGCTCACACGTGGCTGGTGTTTTATAAGTAAAGACACCATGGGACCTATTTGATTGGGATTGCGGAACCCTTCCAACCTTGTTTCTTATTGACAGTAATACAAAAACCAAATAATGGTAACATAACCTATTATATAAAGGTTAATTATTAGTATAATATCAATTTTCTCTCACAATACAAAGCAAGCAACAAAGACACGGAGGAAAGGCTCACAAATTGACTGATCCGTCACATCCCTCTCCCTTAACATAAACAGGCAAATCCTTACTTAATTTCAGTCGCAGAATTCAATCAGAATGTAAAGCTTTAAACCCTTGCGTAATGTTATAATGCCTTACATTATCCCCGTTCGTAGCATCCGAATCGCGACGACAACCTACGAAACCTTTAATTATTATCAACACATCATTTTCATACCAGTACCCCAAGTTATAGGGCTGGCACAGAAAAATATACAAATCCACAGATATATTAGATAAATGATCGAGCTATTTATGTTTGTATAGCAACTGAACGATTAATTATAGATGAAACTTGTTAAGCGTTTTCAATTTATTTTTTCCAATACATTTACTTGATTGACATTTTTTGTGAATAGTTTATTATTAAGCAATATAATATAATTTGTTGTTACACTGTAGAAAAGAGAAACAACGAGACAATAGAGTAGATGTTAATTTCAAAGATATTTATAAGATAAGCATCAACCCTTCCGGAGCACGTGGACTGACGTCCCTTACACGCATTTCATATTCCTATTTCCATTCCGTTCCTAGTAGGATTATATTCTGCCTCCGATGTTTTCGTATCCTATTATTTCACGGGGTGAAAATAGGCCACCCGCCACCTCACTCACTCATTCAAACGTTGACATTTATTTATGTGTGATTTTACTGTAAATGTATACATATTCATGCTTGTGTGCTAGCGTCTTAAGGAACGTTGTTGGTGTGTGTGTACCAGTGGGCCCGAACCATTGTCATCGACGCGTCAAAATTATGGGTTTATATCACGGTGAAATATTGAAATGTCATTCGCACATGTGATTAATGTAATTAGAGCTCCATTAAATATTGAAAATTGGTATAGGTAGGTAATAAATGAATATGACAATAACAATGCCTTTTTGCTAATTACAAAAGATAATAATTGTTATAGGAAAAATAATATTTTTGAAACTTAGAAATGTTTCAACGTAATAAAATAAATCAGTTCGTATACAAAAATAAGTCACAGATGATTTATTTTGACAAAATAATTCCAAATTAAAAATGTAATTAGCAGTTTGTAAAAAAAAACAGTCAAACTGCACTCAAAGTCGAATGCGGAAGTGCGCGATAAACAAGTGTCGCTTATGCAAGATCACGAATGTAATTGCTCCCTTGTCTGGCGCTACACTCGAGGCCGGAGCAGGACGGGGTTCTCTGAAGGCATATGAGCAAACAGGATGAAAGACAGAATCATCAACAAAGGCCTAAGCGACTATAATGATTGATGGCCGGTCGTCTTGCGCTGAGCTCTATTTAATCACTTTATTTCTCCGTTCGTTTTGGGATAATTTTGATATTTGTGTAATTTGTTTATGAAATGAGAACACCCGAGATGCGAAGCTTCATATCCGGAGTCTATCCGGAGACCGGGGGGTACCGAAACGGATTCGATGCTATCATATGCCGCGCTATAGTTAGCTTTCATTTATATTAATTAGTCAAGTTTTAAATATTTCATGTAAATAAAAACGTAAAATTAAACTTCTATTACGATATTTTCTTTAAAACTATATTATAAAAAAACTTACCACTCATATGTCCGTTTTCGTATGGCGAATAATCACCATTTTCTAGTCGATGTTTCTTGAAGGGGTGTCCGGGGAACTGTGTAGCGGCAAGTGAAAGACCCACGCCTGACGCTCGCTTCGGTGGTCGGCCCGGTCTGGAGCTGCGGACATAGTAGCACGTTACTGCCGTTTATGACGGTACACTTACATTTTAGGTGAGAATAATAATTATTTAATAACAACAAATGTTTTATTAATAATTGTGTATTATTATTATTATTATTAAACTCATTAGTAGATATTATTTATTATGTATAGTAAGAACCAAACGCCAATCTGATGTTGTGTGTGTGTTATTATTAATTGTAGGTTCGTTTTCCACTTATAAAAATGTTTATATTATATTTTTGTATATAGTTTTTTGGTATTGTTACCACCAAAGCATAATGATAGGTCTTTCAACTAAACAGATAATATCTATCGAAAGAAAAGTTAAAAACACAAGTTTCTTTTCGTCCTAAAAAATAATAATACCATCATATAACGAAAAAATTATAATAGGCCACCTTATATCACATGACAGTTATACACGTATAACTTATGTAGTAAAACCTATTTTCCGGTTTTTTTAAAAATAACAATTCGATTTATTGATGAAAATGAAATAAAAGTAAATAGTCACTTTTATTGCAAAAATCTGCAATTCTCAATGATTACTGTAAAATAATAACGTGTTACTTTGTATACCAACTCCAAGGATATAAAATAACATTATTTAATCAAAAAAAATTAACATTACTTTGTCTACAGTTAGCTATGCCTACCTAGGTCCAGATACTCCAGGCTCTACTTTCCACCGGAAATACTGCCCGTTAAGTCGCAGACCACAACAACGCCATTAAGTAGGTAGATGTTATTTAAAAAAAAACAGTATAACAGATAACTAATTAAATACAATTAAAATAAAATGGGGCACCATCTAAATCGCCTTACGTAAGTTGTTCGTAGGATTTATCTAATAAATCATGTTCTCGCGTGAGGGTAGATTCCAGATTTATTTTTATTTATTTCACTCCCCCAAGATTTAATGCCGAGACATCGTCCACAGTTTCCACAATTTCACGCTTATTGTTTTCCCATCCGTGATTTATAGTCAAGTAATAGAGGACGGTATATTCTTAGCCGTAATAAACTTTGTCACCTAAATCTTTACCGTTAAGCCTATTGCTCGCCTACCCTTGACCACAACAAAGAATACCTGCTTCTACAAATTAAGATTTTTTTTAGGTAATGTATCAGTTAGTATAAAAGATAAATAAATAAAATAATAAATAAATGCTTTATTCAGTAATTAAATGTTACATATACACTTTAATTTCGTTGAAATATAGAAAAAACTAGACAACTAGTAGAGCTGAGCGATGGCAGCCGTACTAGTGTAAGCTGTGTCACACCTGCCAGATATATACTAATAATTCAATTTCGTAAACGTAGGCATAAAATACAATAAGAAACATATCTAATAAAATTTCTCCCACAAATTCTATATACTTGTCTATGCCTTAGTATTATTACTTCTATTCAACCGTTGCATCGATATTAAAACCTTCTCTAATTATTTCTATGAATAACAGTTGTATTTTCATTTATTAGAATTCCACTAGCATTTAATGACCACTAATTATCATAAAAAACAGTATTAAAATGAGATCGCAACTTTACCAACTCCACACCAATTGGCAATCAAATAAAGAAAGTGCACTTGCCTAGCCACTAGCCACTCGTAATACCACATAACTAGCATTACGTATCGTCGGACAAGTTCGGCAATTATCGGGGGGCGATGCTGTTATCATAGTATCAGCTTACGCAGAAACTGACTCTCGCCTATTTATTTTTATGTCAGCAACCGTCATTATGAGACACTCCATTAGCTTGGATTGTGGTATCTCGTTTTCGGTAGGTGGGGCGAATCGGTAATATGACGATTTTGTTTCACTACTTTATGAATAGGGTTTATATTAAATCATTAGATACACAAACGCGACTTCGCTTATATTCATAGCAATATTATTGTAAAATTTCATCCAAATACGTTTTGTTTTTACTTGAAAGTACTTAAGTGTAATCGGAGGGCCATGCTATGTAAGCTAAAAAACTCTTATCACAAATAACTTGATTATTTAATAAATTCGTTAAATCTACAAATCACGCATGCTATAATTAATAATGTATAAAAAGTCTTTATAATTTGATAAAACGTGTAAAAGAAACCAGATACAATATTTGGAACAATAAAGTTGGTGCATTAATAAAAAAGTCTTTCCGGTGGTCGCACATCGACAGATGTATACAGAAATAGCGACAATAAATTGGAAAATGACGCGCACAAAAATTGTAACTAGTTTATTTTTAACACCTTACTCTAATAACGATAGACGCGTAAAAATCAAATAAAACTACAATGTGTGCCTAATTGAATATTAGATTTTAAAGTAGTAGGAAGCGCTTGAATTGGGCATAGTATTTTTTCTTCTAGTCTGATTGTGCAACTTTAAGCTAAAATATTTTTTTATGTTATTAATATATTTTAATATAATATATGACCGGTAATATCTGACGACAAATACTATAGTTGTAGGTTTGATTCCTACTACTATACATTCATAATGATAATAATATTATTATTTTTATTACTATTTATACATATTATTTATTAAGGGTAGGTAGGTTAAGCAAGAAAAAACGTTAGCTTATGCTATTCGACTAAGGTACAGAGGAAAGATATATTTTTTATTTAAATTTTAACAATCACACAAACCAAATCAATGACTTTCAATTGACTCAAAGTAAGTTAGTACGCATATATCATACACGCAGGTCCTAGAAAAACTCTATAAGACCAATTTTAGATACTAGCCTTCAACTCCTCGATCTCTAGCCATAAAATTCCTTACCAATCCGTTTGAACAATTCCTACAATAATACAGAAGCGAAAAATGAAACAAAACGTAAGGCGCGACGAGACCGAATATTGAAAGTGTCGAGGGACGGAGATAAGGAACGCGTGCCCCTCGCCGCCACTTAGACCGTAATCTGAACACCAAAGCTCACTCCGATAAACTGCCATTAAAAAGCGTTCGATTTATTATACGACGATTTCCTAACGATTTATATGCGTTCGCAAAGTGCAGAACACTATCGACCGGTGTCAATGTATACTCGATACAGCTAAGTATCGTTTACTTAAGAGTATTGCAGGTCCTTCCAATATAGAACCTACCTACCTACCTGCCTACCTGCACTTTTAACATGAAACTTAAGTTACTTTTAAGAATTTATTTTTATTATTAATTAAATAGTTATTATCTTAATATAGTTTACTTACTATATTTTTCACTGATCGCATAAAAAACTAAAATTTCCACACCTAAATAGTGAATTGTAAATATCTCATAGTTTATATTAAATAAAATATGTAAAGATATTTTTTTTTATTATAGTAATATATTTTCGTTTACTCCTTACAGAACACCATTTGTAAACATTTTCTCCATAACCCTTCCCCATACCCCAGTGAAACTTACACCGCGGCTAGTTTTGCTTTTTGTTATATTTGCCTGGCAATATTCATCGCTCAACGCCCATGTCACTGAATAAATACCATCCACAAAGAACTCCCCAGATATTGCTGACGGACTACCCCTCATAGATAGACCTACTTTGGTAAACACACAAATCCATATGATAAATATAGAATATCGAAAAACCTATATAAATGTTTAGTTAAAAATTATATTTAAAGTATAAAAACAATTTTAACACCCTATTAGAGTTATTAAGGGCACAAACGGCCGCCGGTACTGGCACTATGAATAGACGACGAGTCTCTGTTATTATATTTGTGTTACTATTCTCGACTCTTAGCGTACGTGTTCACACTGACTACCAATTACTAACATTAAATCATAAAATTCACGTGGTCTAAACATCCTTCCCTGACGTATATAAAAAGTCAGAAGACTAAATAAGAGACGCTGACAGCCGATGGCTAGCTAATGGTCATAATTTGTATACGAACATATATTTTTTGTTCCCTTTTATTTACTTGATACACTAACTCGTATGGGAATGTTTACATAGTATATTCTTAACTTATGTTGCATCGTTTGGACTGTTACTAAATCTGAAATACTAAAATAATATTTGCATAGTGACGTCACAAGCTAGATCCAATTGAATATAAAGCAATGATGTCACAGTGTACTATCAAAAATTATAATTTAACATATCTCGGGCTCTACATGACGACGTTTCCTTTTCAAAACAAGATGGTGTACCACGGAAATATGATGTACGTATTACAAGAAACAACGAAGCTCTGTTTTTAAAAATGGCTCAGCAATCGGTATACAAAGTAAAACAAACGCGCGTAATCTTATCTAGGGTAAACTCAAACGCAGTAGCAGTTTGTCTTGGGTTCAGTACAAACATGATAAATGATTTCGGTATAAAAAAACGTGTTGTTGTATTTTGTAAACGAGTTCCGGTGGGAGGAGATGGGGTCTTTCCTTGATTAAATTATAATACCTATTCACCTTGAGAAGTACCTGGAGAAGAAGAGAAACGAACATTATTGATTTTCCAGAAAAATCTAATCTATTGCTACATTATCTAATATTTAACTAAGATTAATAGAAATTTTACAAAAACAAAAAGACCACACTTTATGTCCATAAGGAAATTATTTTAAAAAATGCAAAGAAAATTAATTGTAGTCAAAAATTAGAGGGTACATCGACAGTAACAATAAAAAAAATGAAAGCAAAGCCGCGTTTAAGCGTGTCGTAAAAATAAAAATTAAATAAAAAATGCTTAGGGTGAAAAAGTTTCAGAGTGTAATTTGGCTTTACAATTATTTCCAGTTCGGATGTAACGGCGCTCTCTTAATGCTACCTGTCCCTAGGCTATAAATCTAAGCCAAGAACCAATTAAGTATAACATTTGTATATAAAATTTAAATTTTTAAATTTCTATTCAACCTGTTACATAAAAGCGGACAATCAAAATTAGACTCTATTTTTTACGAAAATATATATTATGATAAAACTATTTAATCTTTTTTCCAAATTGTATTTATTTTAATTATAATACCTATATTATTAAAATAAGTAGTTTACAAGATTGAATTTATAAGACCTTTTAAAAACATTTGGAAACAATTAAAATTTGACCGTGATAATCACGTTTTTTGCACCAGTTTTTGTTATCTGATAACATAATTATTACAGAGTGCATATTTCTGTACCTACTTCATATCTTTTCTTTTTTAGCATTCGCTAAGACTATCAAATTGTATTTCTTATACTGTGGGCGCAAAGAAATCTTAAGTTAATAAGGCAAGTCACGGCTTACTCAGGTAGCTAGTACGTTTCAATATCTTGAGGCATTTTATTTACAAAACTAATTACGTTGGTCCGATAGCATATTAAACAGCTCCGAGTGCTCTTGATTCGATGAGAGTTAATAAAGACATTACAAACGAATATAATATCAGTGCATTCCATCTTTATATTTCCTATTAGAAATTCTACAATGAAATACCGCTTGAATCATAATCACATCTATATTTTAATCAGATATAGCTATTTGTTATATAAGCTTGTAGATGTAATTTAAGGAAATAATAATTGTATCTTTAAATTTTGTCATAGATTTCTTAAATAAAGAAAATCTTCCTTTTTGTAAAAAAAAACTGGTCAAGTCCGAGTCGGACTCGCCCACCGAGGATTTCAAACCAATTTCAAGTTTGAAGGTCAACGGGAAGTACCTAGCGTGATTACGCAGTGAATTTAATAAAAATGTAACAAAAACTATGTATATTGCTCGTATATGTTGATTGCGTTGACTTAGAAGCTTAATTTTTTCTGTGCTTCGAGGAACCGTGGACCTGAATATTTGTTATCAATTTCAGTGAGATACCTTCACGCGATCTTGAGATAAATAGTCTAGACAGACGGGCTGACTGACGGGCAACCAAGTGATCTCATAATGGTTCCATTTTTCCTTTTCATGTACGGAACTCTAAAAAATGCGTTCTAATTAAAACGATAACACATCTACTAATATAATTTGTGAGAGAATATCCTCTTTAGGTACGATAAATTTTAAGAAAAAATGATTTTGTTCTTTTTTTGTAATCTTTATTACCTTTGGCACGAACTTTCGTCGTTTCAACGGCACGTCACGTGATCCGGATAATTGAAATGTCCAAACATTAAATTTATGTTGCTACTATGATGACTCTATATCATTTTTGATATCATCCAATAGGTATGCCACCAGAGTGAGGACTAATTAAGAATTTAACGTCACTTTTGAGTTGGATCGAAGTGAACACTCACATTTATGCCGACATATTGTATTCAGAACTATTTAATATTATAACAAACATAACAATGTAAAAGCGGCGTGCATCCCTTCGACGACTGCTAGGGCAACACAATCAGCCCTCAAGGGACAAGCTCCCGTAATTAGCGGCTGTTCATTTCTTAATTTCAATATTTAATTACAAAGGAAACTCGATGACTGCGAGAAGAAAGAGACGTCATCCTCAGAAAGTTACAAATCTGTTTCGTTTTATTCGTTCAGAATTAAGTACCTACCAACGCTGGCTTCTATATTAATTCTTTGCGTACAATATCAAAGGGTTTAGAATAAATAAGGTATACCTACTTGGAAAATTGAATCATTACAAGTGAAATTGTATTTATAACTTAATGCATATGTATAATAAGTAAGTAACATCTGCGCTTACTAAAAAGAAAGGAAAAGTCATTTACACTCCGTATTTAAGTTTTCATTCATTATAAATAAATTATATACTTTATGCGAAATATATGAACACATTAATCTTTTTGGGTAAATACTAAATATGCATGATATTATTATCCTTGTAACTTTATCTGTTCCACTGATCAGCCTTCTAACTATTCCCTTTGTCACAACGCTATTGTCAATCCTGTAATAACCCCCGACAAATTGTCATTTTATTCTATTTCCAGCTTTATGAAATTTTCTTTTAAGTGAATTTAATTTGGAGAGTGAAAGTAAATAAGAATATTTAATCACAAAGTAGAAATGGTTCACTTAAATCGGCAAAATCAATAGAGTTCATATATTTTCTAAAAAAGTCAAACAATCAAATGAAATTAATTTCTCTTTGCAAGTTTTTTTCATTTGGGACATTTGATAGTGACGTGGTGTGTTTGGCATGTTTTGTTCAGTCTCTTTGACGGCCGCTGGTCGGGACGGAGCCATTCACGCACGCATTGGCCGAGTGTTTTGTGTTAAATTATACAATTTCTGGACGAATGACCACGTACGCCCCTGCCACTGCTAGTCCCGCCCTCACTTATAACATTATTACTGTCAAATATGACTGTTCCAATTAAATATTAAACGTATTAGAAATTTTGTCAATTCAAAGAAAGTATACTTTTATGGAAAGTACCTACCTAAATAAGTTTTATTTTGTGTGTAAAATAATTAATTTACGAGAACTTCATATAATTAACTCTCTAAATTACCATTAAATTGCAACATACAAATCTACTGATTAAAAGAAACGGGCACCAAAAAAAATTAATAAGAGTAAAACAAATCAACAATACATCAGTCATTCTGCAAATTAATATTAGAACCGAGTCTCGGATCCTGACCGCTGGCGCTGGCGCCAAGTTTATTTTTTTCCACCAACAAATGCTTAAAAAAATTAAACAGTTCTACACGAAATTCAAACGGATCGGATTATTGACTTCAATTTCCAAATAAATGAATTTACTTTGTCGCTTTTAAAGGTTTAATAGTTTTCATTCACAGTGATATGGTTCATTAGGAATAAAATGAATATGTCTGCTACCGTTCCCGGCGTTTGTTGTTTTTTATCTGTAAACGGTCTATTGTGTTTTAAAAAGAAATTGCTACCTGGCTAACACATTCGGTTGGTCCCTAAATTAATTTCATCTAATCCTGGCGGTTAATGTTGCCGAGTCATACAAGTCGTATGTTAACATCGGCTTTTAACTAGTGATAGAAAAAAACCGAGAGACCCATTTTTCATCAACGCACATTATATAAACGTTTCATTAGGCGTAAAGTTACTCAAAAATAATTATCAGCTCTTGAAAAGATATTGTAAAATCTATAAAATAAAATTTTCAGGCGTTTAGTTCAGCCAATCAGCACGTAATCTATCCAGAATTCGGTGAAAAGTGAGTGAACGGAGTGTCGTAACACTAGAGTGCCTAACCTGCTTTGTACTAGATACAACGTGAAGCTAATAATTTATTAAAAATTTAATAAACTCTTATGAATATATTTGGACTGGTTCCAGTATCAGTACCAGTATCTTTACAAAAATACACTACACATATAATGTTCAAAATTATTTTATAATTAATGAAAACAAACAATAAAGAGATTCGAAACAGAATAGAGTCCCGGACGTGTATGTGATCGTTTAGCGCCGAACAAAAATAAACGTTATGATTTACTTAACGGTTTATTAGAAAAACATCAGTTGCCAAGAAGTATAGAAATAATTTATATGCTTTAAATATTATGTTGGTAGACATCAGCCATACAGAAAATTTATTTTATTATAATAAACTTAATGAAATAAAGATACAAAATAAGTTTACATAAATTGTAAGCTATGTGTCATTCTGATACCTATATAAGTTATGCTACTGCAAAGTTTTATCTGTATCTGTTTAGTTATTTTTGCATGAAAGTAAAATACTTATAGTATTGATGGTAAGATTTACCCCAACAGCAAATTTACAATGGTAAAAACATTCACTAATACAGCAAGTACTACATTTACCTACTACATTTCAATGCTTAGGAATTTTAAAATAAACACAAGTTATTCATAAATCACAAGCGTAATAGTTACATTCTGACGTTACGTAAGTACGTACATCTGAAAAATCTTTTGTTTGATCAGACTCAAACATCTGGATGTTGAACAGAAGTTCATAATAAAATATGAAGAAAAAACACGTTAAGTCCTTTTGTATCGGCCGCTTATACTCGTATTGAACTATGAATCAGTTTTTTTTATACTTTTAGCTTTCAAATAAATTATAACAGAAAATATCTTAATAATTTATAGAATATATATAAATTAACTGTTGTGAGTGTAAGCTGTTGATGCATAGCCCTTATCACATAATCTTCGCCAATTAATAGACAATGTGAAGTGAACCACAAAAAATATAAATAGTGGGCCGTAGGGCAGCGCAGTAATACATTAATTGCGTTTATTATATACGCTATAAAAAAAAACCGGTAACCATGAATAATATCCATTCATTTAATTAAATGCCAGCTTTACCGGTATTATAATATTGTATTTATTATCTGTGCTTCTATTAATATTAATCCTACTAAAATCATAAATATGCACTTGTCTATGTTTAGATTTGTCTATGATAAGTTGCTAATGTGATTGAAGCAATGTGGATGGAAATTAAATTAAAATGTTAATTCTGAATCTATTTCTAAAAATGCTGATAGACAGAATGGTTTAATATCTTTTCTGTAATATTACATTTAATGAATAAAATAAAAATATTCTAGTATCAAAACAGTTGTTTTATATATCTAATGCAACCGAAACGTACTCAGTACGAGTACTTATAGTAACTATCTTAGATTTGTTTTGATAATACATCATAAAACTATTAAATATTGGATCGTTGAGTGAGAATACCCAAACTGTTGTTACGTTTCAGTGCAAGTGATAGCCGACGAGCGAGTGGATTAATACAAACAAGAAATCTGTTTTTACCACTAGAATGAACTTAAAATATAAATTTAAAATAATAATCACTTATGATATGTGCTTTACACTCATTACTTAAGCCCTGATTTAGCCACGATCGCGTAACCAATTTGTTATTTCAGGTTTTAGATGATGTTCAAACCTTGTGTTGTTTTGTTGGAGGCATGTGGGAATCATTCTATTGTTCTACATCCGGGTTACATATTTAATTATAGGTCAATCGATTGCAAATGTATACTAGTAATGAGAACGTCTGATACAATAGTTTTTAAAGGAAATTATCAATGGAGAGGAATGAGAGCTAGATCTGAATTTTAAATTTATAGATATCTATATATATTTATAAGATATATATATAAATTTATAAGATTATAAACGCAGGAGACTACATTTTTCATTCAACGAGGTGTATTATCAACGCCGCGTGACATGCGTCAGCGCGGTACTTCCGTTCCCAGCCTTTGCTTATCTCTGGCAAATATAAAACGAAAGTAATGTAAAACTAAGATGAAAAAATTATCTGTATTTTTATGTTACGCAATTAAGTAAATACACTAGGTTTGTTAAGTTTGTTTTATGGATGGAAAAATAAGAATAATTATGGAAATTTAAACTGTTTAGAATTTAATGTAGAAAAAAATAATATAACAATATTTTAACTAAGATTGCTATAACTTTTTTTACAAATCTCATTTGTTTTTCTAATATTATCATTTGTATAAGGCATATGAAGGAAAAAATAATTCTAATCATCATATTAATCATGCCTCGTTATCATTTCGTAAATTCTTAAATATTTTTATCGAGTTGTCTGTCTAAGTTAAATAAAGCGAAGTTATCACACCAAATAAATACTAGCCTGTCACTCACACAAAACGAGTTAATAGACACAATCAATTTACCCAAAATTGTATATAGAAGAAAAAACATATTAACTTTGCGAGTCACGCAAGCGCGCTGTCAAAACTGTGGCTCTCACCGGTGTTCTCTAACGGTCTTGTAAATGCACCCACCTATATTAGAATTCAATAAGGCTAATTGTCTATCGCCGCTTTTGTTTTGAAACCTTATAATTATAGTGACACTAATGTGATATTTAACCTTTCAATTGAGTTCCTGGTTAGTTGTTTTTTTTTATAGATTTATTTACATTTCATCTACAAAATTATTTAAAGACAAAATTCTATTAAAAGTAATATTAAACAAATATAAAGGCCTATTGTGGCGCAAGGTACAAGCGTGTCCCGCGTCAAGTTGAGGATTCGATTCCCACTCGAGGAAATTAAATATTTAATACGCATACTACTTTTATTTTATTTAAAACAACTTAAAAAAAAGCTTAAAAATAAATAAGAACATTGATATTGGTTAAACGAGGTCAAGATGCACTCAGTGGCGTCGCGTGCCGCGGTTGCGGTTAACCCGTATATTGCTTGCTTCAAATCGCTCCATTAGGGGGATATTAGCTTACGAGATTTGTGTTTTACTTAAATTATGGGAATATAAAATAAGTAATAGTTATTACAAATTAATGGACGATACATTTATTAGTATATACTTATGTTTGTTTAGTTGTGAAGAGCTTACAAGAGATAGAAGATAAGGTTATTATCAACAAAAACGAGAGAAATAGACTGAGATTCGAACTCACAGCCGTTGCGTTCAGTCAGTCACGTCCTAGTAATGCTGTATTAGCATTAGTTCATTCATTCATACGAATGATATACAAAGAATTAACGTTACGCACTCGAATATAACTAAAACAATGGAATCTCCTTTTCTATATATTTGTAACTACAAATCAGCACACCCTTTAATTAAAACGGCGGCACTGTGTCAACTGTAAGTGTACCTATAGGTAAAACTAGTTAGAAGCGAAATAAAGTCCCATATAATTCAGTAGTATAATTGTCCTGTTGTTTGTTTTGTGGGGTTCAACTTGCATCGCGTCGAGTAAACATGAAAGGTTAGCCACGTGACTGTTGGGCTTCATCAACTAATAAATACCTAATTAGTGTTATTATGTAACTAGTAGCTACAAAATACTGGAATTATTCTATATGTTTAGTTAGATGTATGTAACGAGGCCGTCATGGCGTAGGAGCGCGGTGGTTTTGGGTTCGATTCCCAGTCGAGGGGATGAAATATTGCATATTTTCATTTTATCGCTCCGGTAAAGAAAAAAATCAGCAAAATATATATATATCTAAGATAAAAACTATCGTTATAGACTCTATTCGATAAATGGAGGAATGCAAGGCCTTTTAACAATTAGCGTAAAAAAGGAAATATTTTCATTACAGCGCCCGCTCTATGTAGGTCTCAGTAATTCGCCATGTTTAAAAGGTGGTGGGGAAAATAATATACATTTAAAGCGTTATTTTCGGAAATTAAAAAAAATGTTGATCATTACAACTTATCGATGCTATTATCCTTTAAAAAAATAACTTTGAGTCATTCAACATAATTTAATTTTTCGTCTTAACTTGTTATCAGAGTTAACTTTAATAATTACGTAATACGTAACCTACTGTATTCTATTTAGTAGACAGTAGACTAGGTATACCTACTCGTATATAGAAGATTGAACACCTAGCTTGCCTAGGTATCATACGAAACAATCGAGGCAAAGCGAGGTCCATTCAATTATCCCCGAAAATTGAGTCTCATTAAAATAATAAAGCACCCGGCGGCGAAATCAAATTGAACGATAACAAAAGCTTGTGTTAATTCGAAGCGACAGCGCATTTTGCTCATGTCCGATAAGAGGCATTCAATTGTACAAGCAAGGCAGATCCAGGAACTCGACTATCACGGCACCAGAATCACTGGCCCTTATCATTGTTGGGATAATCTTATCCTGTTTTATAGTATCCAGACAGTTGTAAGTAAATCATAAAATATATATTTTTTTACTTTAGCATTGAAAATACTTAATTTTAAGTAAATACTTAGTTTTTATTTATTATAATTAAAGTATTTATAAGTCCCCATATCAAACTATATTAAGGGGTGACGTAAACCTCATAGTACAATAACTCAGAAAACCCAATAGTACCTATATGTAATTCAAGCACTAAATTTAGTTAATGCGTAGTGGCGAACATGAAGCATAGATCATAGGAGCAGCCGACGACGACCCCGTTTGCGCAATAATAGCGATGCTCCATTGCAACCCCAAATGCAATTGTGTACATTCGTGCGGCTATTGAGTTACTATAATGCGATGGAAACATTTGCATTGCATCCATTTGCATTGCATCGCGACTGCCGATAGTTGGCTTGAGGTGTGGAGTGTAGAGGGGGGGGGGGGGGGTGCTACGTCATACACCCATTAGGTGTATTGCTCAAATTGCTCACTTTATTAGTCAACCCTCCCGTATTCGAAGTACAATTGTGAAATTAATTTAGCTTACATTACTACGTTCAACATTTACCTAATATAAAATACACAAACAAACGAACGAATACACAAAAACTAACTAGTATGCCCATATATAGTAATATTTTTAAATATTACAAAGAAACTATCAATTAAATATAATTTTTATAGATCAATATTCACATCTACGTACCCAAAGCTCATTCCCCCTATTCGGTGACCACTTGGTGCCCATCCCACAAATTGCTCTTTCCAAACAAAATTGTCAATAAAACTCATCTGATTCGCAGTTAAACAAGCGAACGACATTATTAATTTATGCGATGTAATATGGCGCAAGCGTTGCCGGGATACAGTGTAAATTATTAATAGTGCTGGGGTAAAAATTAAGCTTAAATCGAATGGGTAGTTTGGACAGTAACGTTCGTTTTATGTTTCTATGGACAGATTAATTTGTAGGGTGATAACAGTCCCCGAAATCTCTGTAATAATAATCAGGAGAATTGCAGCACGTTCGTTTCCATGCAAAAGTTAAAGCTCAATTAACTATTAATTAACGGAAGTGAAGTAATCTGATGATGTAATGATGTATCCTTGTTGAATGTGTAAGGAATTGATGAAGGTGAAAATGAAACAATCACATTTTCTACCGGCACTGAATGTAGACAGGTACTGAAGGCAAATAGCTCCCTCGCGTCTTGATGTTATCTTAAGAGAAAGCGATTACACAAATCTGAAGAAGCTATTAATCCGGCTCGCTGCCCTCGAATGGCATCATGGTTTGTTTAATAAAATCGTGAATTTACATATCAAAACCTACAAAGGGGCATAATTGGACCCGATGACTTAGAAAACGTAGTGGGTGAGGTGGAGGGGGAGGAGGTACCCCCCCGACAACAAACAAAGGAATTATACCCGCCTCAAGAAACTTTTAGCAATGGAAAACGCCTTAACAAACAAACGCGTGTGTATCTAATGAAATTCCTATGGTTGCATAACATACCTACCCGCGTGAGCGTCGGGCGTTATTAGCGGAATTATTTCTTAGGGTAGAATCTTTGAAGGCGGCTGTTCTTTTGGAAAAGTTGATAAGAAAACGGGTTGCGTACTTTTCGAGATTTCATTAGTTCATAACTATGTGATGTGTTACGCTAGGCATTTAATTTATAGAGAGGGCGTAGCCGGAGGAACGAATGGGCAGCGAGCATTCGAAAATGGAATAAAGTTGCCGAATCACCCGCTTTGAGGTGAAGCCGACGACACGATTCGTTAGGAGACAAATGTTTGGATTCAATTCCAACATATTTTTTCGTCGTGGGTAATTAGCAACGGTGTATTTGAACCGAGTAACGCCGACCGCAACACTGGTGTAATTAATTTCATCTTAGTTTAGGAGATTGTTCCTATTTAAATTATGGAAATTAGCATTTCAAAAAGATCAATGAATGTCGCCAATAATTTACAAAAATATTTTTATAATCTATATTGCATTAAAAACTTGTATTGAGGCAATATTTTGATCGTCCAATAAAATAATCTCCCATTAGCATTTTAAGGAACATAAAAGCGAACCGAATCGCCTACTGAATCGTTTCAAGTCACTTAAAATACTTCGCTGTGGGAAAGCGAATCACAAAGAAGTGAGCGTTGTTTTTAACTGTTACAACTTAAACTTTAGTAGTTTTATTCTAGTTTAAGATAAACATAATTCAAATATAAAATAAAAGAAAGTAACTGTTATTAGATACTTCCAACATTGACGAGATGTCGATGTAGAAATTGCTTTTATCTGTGTCTATATATGCGCCATCCATCTCCAGATCGAGTGTGAGGCGTGACGATGAATTATAGTATCTATTAAGTCGCACGACTACGAGATTCCATTGTGTTCAATAGCTATTTATATAAATAGATATGTCAAATGATTTGAATCTTATAGGAAAATGTAATATACTGAGGATATTTGTTTTTCCAATATCGTAATTAGAGTTTCAATTATTCATTCTTAGTTTATTTTGTATTTTATGTAAGTATTATCCATTTTTCTAATGTGCAAAAATTTTCTGGCGTCAAGACACTCCGTTCTACACTTTCCTCCTAATTTATAGGCACTGGCTGTTGAGTTTGATGAAAATAATTTCAGATTTTGTTTAAATAAAAATAATATCAATAAAATAAAAACTCTTAATAATTTACACTATTATGAATAATGATAACATATCATGTTAACAACTTTTATGTTAAAAATAAAAAATAGCCAATATTTTTTGTCCTATCTGTTATTCAAAAGCTCTATAGTCAAAGTCGATTTGTACTAATTATAACGCGCGAACGGCGAAGCGATTATCTTAGTCTCAAGATATTCAAATTAGTTTATTCGCTAAATGAGAAATATCTCTTATAAATAAAATTACCTATGTATATTTTGCATTTTTTATATAAAGAATGAGAAAATAAAAATAAGTAAAAGAATTTCTTATATGTAGTATTGATCAGAAAAGCAGTAATTTAAAAACAAAACAAACAATCTATGTCCAACATTTTTGTTTGTATATGACTTATTCGCAGCAGGAAGATTGTTCTTAATTCGTTTATTATTTTGCCGGTTTATCCCTCTTCATTTACACAACCTTATTAAAATCAGTAAACGCTATGCATTATACTCTCACACTCTACCCCGACAGACAGAGGGAACCTGGGAACCTAGTGTTAAAACACTCCGTTCACCACCTTCCGCCGAAGGAACGAAAATATTAAATATGTCATTTTCTCGAGTGGGAATCGAACTAACAACCTGTCACGTTTATAGTCACACGTTTCTTATACAACTTTTGATATTTGTTATTTTATAAAATTAAGTAAAAATTGACCTGTTTACGTTATAGTGACAATTATAAATACAAAGGCATCCGGATGGCAGTAAAGAAGAAAGGATTTTGATGGCACACGTGTACGATTGTGGCGGGTGTAACTTAACACTTGATAGGACAAAGAGTGGCAGACAGAAGTGTCAATATCCTGATGGAGACTCATAAGATGCCCCTATGATGACGGCTGCACTCATTCACCACGCATAATAGTACTTTACTTGCTCTGTGGGAATGTTAGAACCACAAATTACACAATTATTTTTTTAACGTAATAGATTTAATATAACATACATAATATGAGAAGCCAGCCAAGGCACAGGGGCTGTGTAAGTGTCAACGCGACAGGCAGTGGTTTCAATTCCACTCAACACACAATACCTCCAGAATCTAGTGAAAAATGGGGAACGGAATGCTTTAACACTAGGTACATATACATTTTTTGACCATAATTAAAAATCTATCAATGCATAAAAATTAAACAGTAAATGGGGAAACATTTCAGAACCATAAATGGAAGGCATTGGTAATTTACGTTGTAAGAAAGCTTTTAGATTCTATTAATGTCGATACTCGAGCCCCTAAAGAGTTAGAAACACGGAATGGAATTATGCGTCCCCTAAAAGTCGCCAATGAAATTGGAGGCACAATTTATTCTGCATCAGGTTTGTCTTATATTACCCTTCACTTATCAGTTTTCGAATTATTGTATAAACTTTATTTTAATTAATATAATATATAGGTATCATTGATTTGATTTTTAAATTATACAAAAAAATCTGAAATTATTCGTATTCGAGACCAGTCGTAGGGCAGGGCCACAAATGTGTAATTGTATACGCGACTGATTGTGGATTCGATCACCACTGGAGGAAATGAAATATTTATTGAACTTTTTGCAATGCTACCAGAATTGGGCGAAAAATAGGAAACTGAGTGTTTACACACTAAATTCCCACTACCTAATCAACTGTATGCGAGATACAGCATAAAGCTGATTCGTTTTTTATTTTTCAAAAAACAATTATGTTGCAAACTTATGTAAGTATTTAAATGAATACAAAAACAAGTTTAAATAATTGTTGCTCTTAACGAAAGCAAAGGGCGCGCGGAATGTTATAAAATCTTAAGCGAGGACATGCAAACACATTAATTAATAGAAGCAAAACAAACTTCAGAAGTCTATAACCGTGTTGGCCCCAACTTCTACATTAACACCGGCGAAGGGGAGCGGTTACGATTGCACCTATTACTGTGCCGTTTCAGCTTTCGTACTGTCATCGACAAACGTCGTTTACTTCCTAATGATATCCGAACTTTTCAAATTAAGACATTGTAAGCCTAAAGCAATATGGGCCAATTTTAACTTGCTATAAGTGAAATGTTATTTATGAAAATGACGTTTTGAACGTCGATTTTGTTTTAACTTCATCAAAATTGTACCATTACAGTACAAAATTTTAAATATATACACGATGTATATATAGGTTTTACTGCTCAATTTTAGCAACATTGTAATGGTATCCAATTATCATTTCAGCAAAACAAGCCCGTCGAATAAATCCAACAAATATTTTAATAGGCACATGCATCCAACCTCTTTATTGGTAGTATAAAAGCGTTCGTAAAAGAACTAACTCTTGGACAAAGTCTAGTCAGCTATAAAATAAATCTAACCAAGTTATCGTCCACAATAAACAGTCAGCGCAGGAGGCTATCGTCATTTCCCACGCAAAGTTGCCTTTCATAAAAGCAACAAAATTATATATTCAAGAGTTAGATGGTGGTGGTATAGCAGTTAAGGCCTTCTACGTGGTCCAAGTTACAATGCAAATTGCCACGGAGGGGTGCGTTCGTGCCCTCTAACTGTGCGACTCGGAAAGATGGCCGCCGTAATGGTAAAATGAAATTATTAACCATTGTCTTGTGAAATCGGCCGCAGTCGACACCTGAGACTCGCCCCCCGATGACTTAATGTGGACATCCCCCAAGGACCAGCAAGGTAATGGATATCCAGATGATACAATAAACAATAGGCAATACCTTCATAAATAATTATAATAATACGAAGTCTAATAATATAATTAATTAAAAGTATGTAAAAATTTTAAAAATAAAAGTCCATCCATATATCATATCTATAGCATATTAAAAGAAATATAACGTCGCTTTAAAAGTTTTTTTCATAAGTGAAATTAGGAACACTTAAAAATTCTTGTAAGTAAGCACTTCCAACCATTTCTTACGCCAAGACTACCCTCGACTGAAAGCTTTGTATTAAAATTTAAATCTACTTTGCAAAGTGTATTTTATACACGTGCTCGTGCAATTTTGATCGTACATAAAGTCCCAAACAGCTACTATTATTACGTTTACCTTTGCGGTATTGGGTGTTACATCTATCTCTCCCTCACCATTCCGTTCCGTTATTATTATGGCTAAGTCTCCCATGAATTTAGTATGCACATTGTTAATGTATTATAGACGATTTAATTACTCGTTTGTGGCTCGCTTTGCGGCGTCGCTGTTAGTTTTGGTTAAATAGAAAGATTGTCTAAGGGTCCATGTGTATTGGAAAATATTTATGATATCAATGCAGGGTCCATAAAATGTGTTGGTTATGCAAAATCGATATCCAAATTCTCGGCTTATAAAAATAAATTAATTTAAAAAATTGCTTTCGCCAACAAAGGCCCGGATCCCTACTTATTAGCCGTCTGAAATTCCTCTTTAATCCAATGCATGCCCACTCCGTGTTTTTAATTTCACACAAAAAACGGCTTCGAGTTGGTGATCAATCAAAACTGGCGATCGTTTTTTTATACCCCCATTGCAGTACACTTTCGCCTTTCTGTAACCGCTACAAATGTGTCTTTATTATATTGTTTGCAAAAAGGAAATGGATATACTTTGAATTAAATTAGTTTGATGGATTTATGTTGGAATGATTTATCTTTGTATTGCGGTTGTAATTTTTCAATTTTTAATTTGAAATTCATATAAATATTAGATTGCTTTCTGGTTTTTTTAAAATATGATTGTCAATTTTCTTATTTATTAAAGAAATATTACGATTAATACCTAATGCAAAAATATTATCCAATTATATTTATTGTAAAAGATATCTATTTTATAAAGTATTTTTTTGTTATCCAGAATCAATTTTAAAAAAAAACTGATCTACCCTATTTTTTTATTTATTTGTTTGATATTGATAACAGTCTGTAAAATAATTTATTTATTCCGAAAAGTTTAGTTAGACTTTTTAAACTTAACTAAACTTAAAGTTAATAAGTAGTCACGTTTACTGACACGCTTATGCCTCTTCGCCACGACTGATCTCAATAAATGGTTATTTGACTAATTAAGTACTTTGAATAAGTCAAGTAAATATCTATTCCCGTACATACTTTGTAACATTTTCTTATATTATATTATCTTTCCTCTTAGCAATTATTCCTCATGAACGAAACTATAATGTAATTGGTTACATAAAGCTTCATCCCCACATCACGCAGAAACCATAAAACATGTGTCTCCTTAATAGTATTTGAAAGACGTCGATGACAAACAGACCAGCCAGATTTTAAATAATAATCTTTACGGATCTTCGCAATCTCCACGAAATCCTATTTAAAGAACACGCAACAGTGGTTTTTAAAGGACAAGCTTTTAAGCTTTAGAACACTCCCACACTTGTATAAAAGTTTTTACTAATGATATCGTACTTCTACTCTTTTATGCAATAGCGCCCTTGCATATAACAACAGAGACTTTTGTATTGTAATCTGGATTAATTTTGAAAAGCTAGTCCCAAGATTGCAACTTTGGTAAAGGTTTTACTTTTTTTAATATTATTTCTTTTATCTATATTTATATATGTTATAGCATATGTTCTTGATCTCTTAATATCTATTATTTAAATTTAGGTCATCCATTTAATTAAAAAAAATATTTTCCATCAAATTCCCAAAGTTTTGGAAGCTCCTGCAACTTGTATTGAACAAACAAAGAAACACATTACAAAGCCATAAAGCATGCAACAAAGGGACCGACGTATACGTGTTGAAACTGATCCATCATGTCTCCTTTTAAAATAACAAAAACTCATATGATGCACACAACAGATGTTTACGTAAAAAACAACCTAGCACAATCTACATAGTCTACTTTTTTTTATATTGTTAAAAAAGCCAACCTTTCTAATACGATACATTTTTAAAAAATAATCATCCCTATGTGAATATTTTGATACCTCGATAGACTATATGTTCATTTCATTTTTATAAACGTCTCATTTGTCTTATAATTATATTTAAAATAGGCAGTCTATTAAAATGTTTAATGGCAGGTGTGGGCATCATTTTTAACTTGAAACACGTTACAAAAGTCCATTAATAACCGGTAAATTTATCGCTATTTGGCTTGTTGGTGGATAGCTCAATTCGAATTACAAACATCAATATCAAAAAGCAAACATAATATCGACCAATAAAGAGTCCACATATAAACATGCAAAATTCCAATTAGATTCCAAACGTATGGACGTGATAAAAGGACCGTTATTGAAGTTGCTTATCTGTGTAATTAGAAAGGAACTAAGCTGGAACCATTTGCCTTTATAATGGGAACTTTTGAGTGTAACGCAGTTGTTGGATAGCTGATAATATATGTGGATATTTGTGTTAACACACATATGTACTTATATAACATTAAAATGAAAAACATTATATTATATTTATTACAAGTGACTATCTATTTTCCAATCACTACAGGAGAGGCGGTTCATAGCTTATTTGGTATAATAGCCTCCACCATTAAAAAGATCGTTCAAAAAATAGACTTACCTAAAATTGGCTCCTACCACTCACTGTGGATTCATCATAAGGGAACGCGCCATCAAATATTCAATTTTAAAACAGCCGCTAAAAGCGAAATGTCATCGCCTGTATAGACGCAGCTGGAGCATAACGATTTAGAAATTTTGATACAGATGGGACACGCACTTCACAAGAGGTATGAAATAAGAAATTGCATTAGCAAAAGTGGAAATTTAAATGAAGACGACATAATCACTTTGCTGCTTTAAAGTAAAATTACTTTTTAGAGCTCTTTTCGGCTCGCTGTTATATTGTACTAGTAATTCTTAAATTATACTGTCAACAACACGAAAATGATATAGAGTAAGAAAAATTTCATTAGCGCCAATCAAAATGACGAGGTCCAAAATGAAGCTCGTAAAGAGAGTCGTAATCACGGAGTTCAGCAGCACCCCTCAACGTGAGGTCTTATTAAAGGAATAATATTTACAAAACGAGACGCCTCAGAAATCCCCAAATTAAGATTTCGTTGAAACCCGCCCAACTTCCACAAAGTGGAATCATTAAATTAAAAATGTAAACTTTTCTCTTAGCAAGGTAATGGGCATCCCAATGTAGATAAATAGATGGAATAGCTGCAAAGGAGCATTTTCCTGTTCATTAAATTTTTCCTTCGCTTTTTTATTTCGACCCCTGGTGCTAATTTTGTTGGAATTCACGCCCCTCAACTCCACCCGCTGGGGCTCAATCACAGAAATTTTATATCCGGAATTAAATAAGTAGCCGACTGAATTACGGACAAAATTTAATATGAGCTTATTTTTAGGCAAAGAATTTCACTTAATTAATCAGACATAGGGCTCTACTTATTACAATTACTTAAAATGTTCTTAAGCTGATTCTGAAATAAATATTCTTATCCGTTTATTATTGCCGTCCATAGCTTTGGAGCCTCCCCGGAATATTCTCATCAACGACATCTTATTCCGGAAGTGGTTTATATTGGTAACTCAATTGCCTATGAGATCGAGCTGCAGACACTCAACAGGAAACATCAGTGAAGTCGGTGGCAAATGCAATTATATTTACTAATATGCTGTCTGCAATCGACGCCTACTGCCACCCTGCTGCCCCAAGCGATATTACCCTTTAATTGTTTCGACAAAACTAGTTAAAAATGGTTATGAATTTAATCCGAGTTTGCAGGACGGACTTTTATAAATTATTATTTATCTGTATAAGAAGATTTTGTGAAATTAATTGAAGTGCCCTGTTTTCAGATCTATTTCTACAAATAAAATGTTTTTATATATATAATCAAGTAAGACGAACTAAAGAATGGATGAAGAAATAAAATAATGAAAGAAAAGGAAGAAAGACATATAATAAATAGTATACCTTTAAATGTTTAGAAATATAAAATTTTAGTAACTTTGAATTTGAATAACATATAAAAAATATATATCACTTATATCAATCTCGAAAACACATTTTAACTTTCGATTGTCTTACTTTATGATATCGAATTCCCTTATAAGATATTGATTGGTGCAAATAAGGAAATCGAATTATTCAATGTCCGCCCTTCATTTGTTTCCGCTCCCCCACAGCAAGAGATGAAGAAATTCTTTCTCAGTTTTCGATTACTTGTCCAATTAATTTCATTAAATCATTTATCTTAACTTAATATTGTATTCATCGACCAATTGTTTCATTTTAGAAAATCTAAATTAGCATTGGTTTGGAAAATGTTAATATTATATTTTTTTATTGAAAATATTATTGATATCATATAATTATGTTTTAGCCGATTTTAACCGATTTCAAAAAGGAGGAGATTAACTATGATGAAAATAACATTAATAGATAACTTCTATATAGATCAGCTTTTTTCTAAATAGATACACCCAATAAAAGATTATAAAAATAATTTTAAGACAAACTGGTGAAAAGTAGTATTTCAATTATTATTTTTACTTTCAAAAAATTAAAATTTTAAAATTTTTGGAAATTTGTTGAGTTCATTTTTTTTAAATTAAATTTATTGTTTAGTAGGTATAGAGATACCTAAATTATTAGGGACGCTTTCTGATTTTTTTTTATATTTGTATATGTATAATAAGTATATACGACTTTTTCGTTACCGTTTGCCTGATTTATTTGCTTCTTGTTTGTGCAATAAAGTATTATATATTATTATGAAGCATACATTGCAATGTGCAGATTATGACTACTAGAATAGTTTCGACCCTCTTAATGGCAACTTGGCGCGAAACACGAATGGGTCAGGGATGGCTTATGCAAGTCGGGTTGTGATGAGAGGGAAAGTCCTCACGCCTCCGCGCGCAACTGGGTGAGTGCGGTTACCGGCAACCAACGCACCGGCCATTCATGACATAATTCACAAGAGGCTTCATTAAACACGGGAGTGATGAGTACGTGGAAATTATGATTATGATTGATTGATTCCATTATTGTATTCTTCATTATGTGGCGTCAGCAGTGAATCATGTTAAAATTACTAAGACTTGCCAACAAAAAACATTTTATCTAATCATATTATATTTCTATAAGATATATCTATAAAATACTATGTACTTTTCCGGTCAGTCTTTAACAAAATCCGACACTATATATTTTATAAATATATATATTTGGAATATCATTAAATGAATTGACAGATACCTAACGGAACGATCCATTTTACTTAATTATAATTCTGATAGGGAAATCTAAATTATAATCTTATTATAATCACAACCTACGATACTGGTTGAATTAATAAAGTGTAAGGAAAATTGTATTCTTTTATTTAATTGCTGAAGACTGCAATATTTATTCGTCAACAAACAATATCTTGTTTTATCAGACCCATCATCAGAATTTATTTTAAACCCACAGCCATAACAGCCCAATTAGTCAAACATGTCCAATTAATAGTTATATCATATCCTGCCTATTGCATTCTATTTATCTAATTTATAACATTAAATATGTTTATTTATTTTTTTCTCAATATTTTTATATTCTCATATATTTTATCAATTTTTTTCATGTAATATTAAGTTTTGAAATATTTTTTCATTGTTTCAAAAACTAAAAAAAGAAGTATTATTTCAAAAAGAAAATTCAACGTTCCAAAACAATTTGCGTAGCCAAAAGGTAAAAGTACAAGTCCATTCGCAAAATGATTTCCATTTCGTATTCCAAAGTGAAAATTACCCGCTAACGGTCAAAGGGTTAACGATTTAGTGTTTATTTGAAATCGTCCTTTGTTAGTATAAAAGGCGTCAGAATGTAAACGGATCCTTTGTTGTGATTTCTGTTTGTTGCGTTAAAAACCCTTGCAGACCCTTTGTAGGTGGGTCCATTTAAATATATTCGTTTAAGTCGCAACGTAATTGATTTTTGTTCATTGGGCAATCTTTTCTGGTCTTTTTATACATTTAACAATGAAAGAATGTTGTTAATTACATGTCATGTCTAGTTTATACATAAACTTAGTAGATTTAATTTAATTTGCAATTTTTCTTTAATTAAATTGGACATTTTCATATTTAATATGATATAAGTAAATTCCATCATCTTTATCTTGTCACTTACTAGGAATCTTAGTAGGATATTCATAAAGTAAATGACTTATTTCAATTTGAAATCCATTAGTAAAATAATCAATATAATATGTATTATCTTTAGTGGACTCTGCATGGGCGGCAACCAACAGGGATTAACAACCATTTGTCAGAAGTTTTGAAATATTTTATGTCAGTAGGAACTATTTACAAAAGATAATATTATAAGTTAGCGGTATGGGTAATATAATGTATGCTTATAGATAAAACGCCTGAGAATTTAAAGTATAACTGATCTCTAGTCAATAAATAATATAATATTTTCGCACTGGCACATATTTTATCAATCAATCATCCGAAAAAAAAAAAATTAATCTTAGCAAAATTTGCCAGATGTGCTCGTGAGTTATACAATATAAACTACAATAACAAACACAAGGTCCGTGATCGGAATACAGTGTAGATTCAACATTGCAACTCCGATGCAAACATGAGAGAGAACGGAATTCGTCTGTGTTCCTTTATAAGCACCACAGCGTGGCATCATTCCTCAATGAGATGTCTCAGTGGGGAGCCTACAGTAGCTCCGCGGTCTCTTTTTGTGCGGCCAACGTTTTATCAAACATGTTAATGGCCGGCTTTATGATCCCAACAAAAGAAGCGTGCCAACAGAGGCGTTAAATCCTTTACGATTTGATGATGATGATCACTAATATGTCACGGGATCAATTTAGACTCTCATTACTATTCGAGCGCATACTAAAATCCCTTATATGTCAAATTAATATATTTTTTTAAAAAAGGGTCCAGCTCATTCTTTTAGAAATATAATATTATAACTATAAAGCAAAACAAGTTTATTTACATTGATGTTCTTGGAAATTATTTATTGAGAATAAGTAATTTGTGTTAACAAAATTATCCCAAGCTATGTATTATACTATATTTTTCTTTCTTACAAAACTACAAACAAGAAATAATAATAACACACACATGCTTACTAAAAAAAAACTAAATATCCATTCAAATCTAAACAACATAAATATACATATTATGGATACAATACTACTGATAACGATAGTGTAAATTTATCTGTGATAATTTTAATATTCATTTATCAGACTTAAAATTACAGAAAGGGTGTAACCTGGAAGCAAACAACGACAACTAACAACCACCCACACTTCTTTAAGTACATAAAACATACCACCGAACATGTGCAATCGATCGTACAAGGAGAAATTGGCCAATCAAGCAATTATAAGGTAATCGAATTAATTCAAACGTCAATGACATGAAATGGTCAAACCTTAACTAAGGATGGAAACGGCAGAAATAAAATAAAAAAATAAATAAAATAACACACATTGACAAGCAATTTTGGTGGAAAAAAATACTGCTTTAAAAAATCCTGCGACGCGGGTGTGTAGGTTCATCGTGTGGTCTTCCAAGCTAACCCTTTGCCCTGCGGCCGACCGGTCTAGTGGTCGAGCCCCGAACGTTTCCGAACGTAACCGAATCCGGCCGAACGAAACCGAACGCGTGACCAACATAGCGACATACCTGTCTGGCGCTTTCATTGACAGGCACCTGAAATGAAGAAAAAAATCCATCCAATTCGTTGAATACTTCAAATTATCAAAAATTTTGATTTCATTCTGTAGTGACACAGATAAATTTACATGCATCATTATTATTATTAGAAACTAAAATACATTAATAAAAATAATACCAGCTGTCTAATCATATTACTTTTACGGATGAGACAAAGTAGTGTAACCTTATCTTCTAAAATTGTGATCAATGAACCGTAAAAGAGTACATATAAAAAGAGCTAACAAAATGAGATACAAAAATTAAAAGTAAACATTAAAAAAAAGAACAAACAATAATGTGGCAAAAACAGTTAAAAACAACATTGCAAGATGTATTAGGACAGTTGTTAAAATATGGGGTAGCGTGGACCGGCTTGACTCCGGTGATATTGTGCGCTCGCACGCGATCTCATCGTGTTTGCAGTTTGCAGTCGTTCGAGATATGTTCAATCTACTATTCCTTATTTTTAATTTGTATTTGATTATTATTGATTTTAATTTACCTATACAATGGTACCAACAAAATCATATTGTAAGGTTAGGTAGAGACAATTAAACTTTATTTTAGGGTTAACTGTCATTTGTTAAAATATAAAGTAGGCACAACTTTAAGCACATTTATAGATTTTTTTTCTTTTCGTCCATACCAAACAACATAATCAAAATTCATAAGTTAAGTGATGCATAATTTCCAATAAAAGGGAAACAAAAGTATATGAATAAATTGACCGATTAATATTGAGTCATTACTTATTGTGCTGCCCTATCCCAATGGACGAATTCATTAGATTATTACCGGACGAGATCACGCAAACGAAAACGAAATATTAAAGGAAGTCAATTTAGTTAAATTGAATCTAATTCCATAAATTTCGATATCCAAGAATCGATCTTTTAATTTTTTTGAATGTTAAATCGAGCTTTTGATTCCTAACTATTGCCCATAAGTGTTTTTTTTTGGAAAGCAAACATGGCAACTAAGTTCATCAGTCACAGTGAAATTTGTACTTAATTTCTATTGCCGTAACATAAATATACATATGAACACGTTTTGCGCCGTTAAAAGTACTCTTAGCGTGTTTGGCTGAACGAATGTACAGTCGGGATGACTATCATTTTAAGTTAATTCGTTAGGTATATTTTTTCTCATCGATAATACAATAACAAACAACACTTATAACGTATATAGCAGAGCATACACGTAATAAATTCAAAAGGAATGTACTCAAAAAACCGATCTATCAATATTAGAACACAAAAAATAATGCAAGTCAGTTAATAATCCCGAATCGGCAATCGACAATGGAAATAAAGTCACAGTCACTTTTTTAATAATGGCAACTCAGTTTTCTTTTTTATCGCCACCCTAGGTGTAGGTACGCTTGACATTTGAACCGGCTGATGACTTGGCCACCATGATTGATCGCCGCGACCCACTAAATAATTGCAATTTAGCTTTATTTTCCTTTCTATTCATATTTCTTATTATAACCATAACTGCATTAATTATTATTGTTGCTTCAGATTACATTTTCATTAAATGTCGATTTCAAAAGTTCATTTGTTTGTCCTAAAATTATTTGTATTGCATTTATTTTAAAATAAAGAATACCTATAGATACACCTTTACATGTTTAGTAATATTAAGTTCAATTCAAGTCAAATTTGTGTTGACACATTTCAAAATAATGTATTAAGTAATTTTTACACGATCAAATCGAATAGAAGTGTATGTGAATACGCTGTATTTCTATTTATTTTTTATATTTTATATATATAACAATAAATTCAAAAATTATGCATATTAGTTGTGGATCTCATCGTAACAAATAAATTACATTTGACAGGTCGTAGAATTAGATTGATATGTTCTAGGCTACACGATCAATTGAAAGTGATATGCCGGGATGTAGGGGTCTAGTGTCCTATTTATGCTTATTTAATTATTTTACATAATATAACACTTTGATCATCAGATACAGATATTGTTTGATTTAAAAAAATCTGTGATTATTATTTAAGAGTGATGAAGCTATTGGTGTTAGAGCACAGTCCCCTATTTTTCTGGTGAAGATATAAGGCATACTGCACACGCAGATGAGAGGTTTCTTACTTTAAAATATATTTTAGAGGTTAACTTTATCTTTAAAAAATTATATAGATAAATAATAAATATATGTGCATATGTAGAGTCAAACAAAATTTATTCTACAAAGTATTTTATTTGACAATTATTGTTTATTAAGCATTACAAACATAGACTGAGGCCGTCGTGAAGTTCGATTTCCACTCGAGGGTATTAAAATTGGGGAACGGAATGTCTTACTGCCCTGCTATGCGGAGAAAAGCTTAAAGCTACGTTTTTTTTATTACACATATAATTATAAAAAAATTAAGTCACTATAAAAATATGTACCTAACTACCTACCTAGTTGAATATTAAAATTCAGTATCTATAATTATTATTATATATTATATCGACTTAGGGGGGGTCATTGATAACAACGTGTCTTATTTGATATATTACAACTGGCAATGATCTCGAGGGTCTTGAAATTACAGAGCTCTCAATTAAAATGAAAAATAATTACTTTCCACCCCTTCGTAAATCAGATTAACAAAATTATTAATAAACAATACGAGTGCCTAATCTCAGGTAGATCATTTAAAATTATACAAAGATCCTTTTTGATATATCTTTAACTAGCTTTTGTCTGCGGCTTCACCCGCGTGGTTCAATGAATATAACTAAGAATTGAGTATGACATATTACAAATGAGGAGGTTTACTATATTTTTCGACTTATTAAATATAAAATAATTATTAAAATGGTATATCATCATCATCATCGTCATCAACAGCCATCTTTTGTCCGCTATTGGACATAGGCCTTCCCCAATTCTCGCCACCACAAAATGGTAGGTATATATTGTCAAAAAGAAATTAAATTCTCATAATGATAATAACAATTATTTACTGTTTCACGCTTCAAGTACGTTTTGAGACGTGTCGTTATGTAGCTAACTTCATGAAACTTTCATAGATTATTTTCTTCAAGAATTCGATTTTCTCCAAAATATCACAAATTCCCTAATATCTGCTAAACCACTGAAAATCGAGGAACATATATAGGAGTGAAATGGATAGGTACCGACGTCCCCTACACATAGATCATCGTTGATCCGTTGATCGAGTTACACTCTGTGTAAGAATTACCTATGCTGAATTATGTCGACATATTCTTTACCGCATATAGTAGGATAGGCAGATGGAGCTTACTTTTAAATTAAAACGGAGTGTCCCCCACTTTCCGTGGAGTTTTTGAGACATTTCGCGTAAATGAATGGAAATCGAACCCATAGCCGTCGTTCACAGTCAGACGCTATGCCACTACGCAACGACGGTTATGAAAGAGATTAATTAGCATTTATCTGCATAATTAAGATTTTAAATGTAATTCACATATTTCAAATCAGATGTAATTCAGAGCCAAACAAAATAAGAAGCGTAAACAATAAAGTCTCGCTCCAACTCTTTACCACACCTGCCCCTAAAACAAACTTTTGACACGATTACAAACATTTTTGGAGAAAAATAATTACCGTTTTATCCTCCCGGGGCATTAATTTCCCGACGCCACAGCCCTGGGAACAACCCAATTATAATATTACTACTTACTTGACTTACATTGATATTTTTTTTATTCGTTACATAAGCTGTCATGTATTTTTTCATGAACTTTCAAAGTAAATGTTGCCATTAGAATTTTAAAAAGCAAGATACACCTTTTTTGACTTTAATGAACCTATATACTATTGTATATGCATATTACTGTTTAATTATTATTGCTCATTCAACAAAATTATATCACGCCTACATTACATTGTACTATGTGTGATTCATACTATAAGCTTATTCTGTTTACGGAGTCTGTAACTCTAAGATGGCGGTAATAAATGTCAAAAGAACATAGATACAGATAAAATATCTTACATTTTCAACGTATACAAAGTATTTTTTTTTTATTTTGCTTGCTGTAGCCCGCACATAGCGGGGGACGCTTGGAGACCTAGACATTAAGACACTTCTATTCTCCAGTTTCCACTGAATTCTGGAGGCATAGCGTGTTGAGCGTGTTGAATATTTCATTTCCTAGAGCGAGAATCGAACCCACAACCTGTCGCGCTTGCAATCGCACATGGGCCTCAATCTAATTAAAATATTTTTATCCTTTTATGTTCAGAGGCAATAAACAAAAAATATAATAATGTGTTTTAAGATGTAATAGAGTGTGATATAGTACCTCCCGAGCCTCTCCCCCATCGCTACACTGTAAGTGGAAAATCTTCTACTTTCCTTATTTATGACAGTCTAAAGAAATATTATATCTGAATCGTTTAAGTCCTTGTTCCGTATATTTAATCCTTAAATGTAAAGGGGTAACTTTTTTAAGCAATTAATTACTTGAGCTTCTTCTTGTACATTTTGATTAAGTTTAATTTTATTTGTATTTTGTTGAAAAAAACAACATAAGAGTCCACCACCAGAAGGCAGCAACACAAGCACTGAGCAAGCAAGCAAGACTGTAAACACGACAAGTAGTGGGTTCTATTCCCACTCGCGGCAATAAAATATATAATATTTTCATTTCTCTCCCCTGCTAGCAAGGCAAAGCGCGGCGTAGGCTTAGGTTAATAGATTAGGAAAGTGGGGAACGGAAGTCTTAACTAGGCTGTCAGGTTCCCCCCACCTACTCCGCTATGTGCGGGTTACAGCATAACGCTAGAAAAAGAAAATAATAAAAGTCACCTAGTTCACATATTCCTGCAATAAATGTAATCTATCACGACAAGGTAGCTTATATGTTCTCATCCGTAAGTACAGGCATAATGCTTATTTACCCGTAGGAGACTAGAAATAAGAGAGGTGGGTATGGAATACAACAGGAGCGATTAGCTGCAGGCATCGACCGAGTGCATATTCACGATTTATTTCACATAGACAATATTAAATTTGCATCTATAGATTACACTATTAAACAAAATAACACTTTATAATCATGTATTGAAGATATATATTCCCGTAACCAGTTAGTTAGCTAGTTTAGTGCACCAGGATATCAAAGTAGTAGTCTGAACAGTTTAAGGAAGATCTTGTCTTAGCTTAGAACCAGTTCGTATTGAATATGATTGCAAGCTAGCCTAGTTCTAGAGTTGAAGTAGGCTGTGTTTAAAGGTAGCAATTTCACGTCAGTTATCATTATTTCATTATAATTATGCGAATTTGAGATATGGTAATAAATAATATAAAAAATATTTAATATTTACTTGTTTTTTTTTTTCAAATAATAATATCAAGTTTATTACCCAATAAGCAAATAAATAAATAATAAATACCCTCCGAAAAATTTGAGGAGATAATAAATATTTATTCATCAATTTAAAAAAAAGAAATTCTGAAGTAAATAGTATTAAAATGACATACCTACACCATTATTGAAATTAAATGAAGATTCATGTAGGTATTCATCCTACCTACTGTTTGATAAATTGTACGAACATTTCATTCGTGTTCAAAAAATTGTTCTGTTTATCGTTTTGATATATGATATTGGTGCGCCAGCTCACGCTTCCGGTAGACATGCATCATTCGCATACTATTAAGACATACACATTCGAGGGAATCTACTTCCTTTGAATAATTTAGGTAAGTAACCTGCTGGATAACCATTATAAATTTTAAAAGCAAATTAACTTTTAATAATTACGTATATCTCTATCAAAATAAATATAAATGTCATAAATGTATAATAATATAGTTTTTAATATAGGTATTATTAGATTGTGTAAATAACTAATATGGATGATATAATGAATACCTGTATACAACATTGCAAACAACAATTCAATCAGTGAAAATCATTAATTAGCGAGCACGACCGAAACATCCAAGCAATCCATCTGAAACGAGGCGAGTGAACTACTATCTAGCCGATAAAAAATATAGCAGCAACGTAACTACGGACTCAGCGGCGATTAGACGCACCAACATGCTGCGCGTGCGCACTAACGTCTTCTACACCGGTCTGGGTTCAATATTATCTAATCCAGGATTGTATTATACTCCTCCAAAGTTATGGAAGGATCCCTATGTAGCGTGTAGCATCAGCGTGTGCCGATCGAGGAGGACCATCGTGGGGTTTAAGTGGGTAGTGTGGACGGCATCTCATATAACCCACTCGGACGGCGTATCCGTAAAAGGATTTCCTCAAGAAAAAAAAAGGATTGTACTATACCACTATTCGCTAAACAGCTTCATAATTTACGACGGTCCCTACGTCATAAATGGACATGTCAAAATAGAAAGCTTACGGGAAAACGGAATAAACGTTCGTCTAGCTCTAGACAATTTAGAATAAAATTATAAATACACTAATACACTTAGTATTAGTACATTTTATTTTATTCCTTTTGAGAGATGAATCTTTATTCCATTCTCCTGTACACTTTATAGTTTGTCACGTCGTATTACGTGCACGTATACTCTCTCGCCGGCCAACTCCCCCACATTGGACGAACTACCCGTCTGTGTGTATCGCCTAGTTTGATGGTCGATTGACACGAAACTGCTTACGAAACTGTACAATAATTAGAACTGTTAACGAATGAAAAAATACCTGAGAATTCTGATTGTCAGATAAAGCGGCACGATTGTATGGGATTGCATATTGAAAAAGCATGCAACAGAGAGATAAGCGTTACATGCTCGAGCGACGAGGCATCGGCGAGGCGCTGGCTAATTGTGTTCCTACTGTTACTACATACCTATGCAGTGCCTACCGTGATTTGTGGCTATTTAGATATGCATGCAGTTTTGTCAGATATTTTTATAACTTTGTATGGACTAGTGTTCGTTTACTTACTATAGTTTCCTGTTATCTCTATCATCTATTAGCAATAGCGTAATTGCAGGACATGAGTACGCCGGTTACTCAATCTACGATGAGATTAAACTAATTACATTTATATTGCAGAAAAATTTATAGTGTAGTCATATTATTTATGATTTTTATTTGATTTCATATGTAAATGTTAATATTATAGAAAATATTAAACATTTTTTCGGTATACAAAGATATTTTTTAATAAGTCATATCTAGGTATATATCTCGACATAAGTAAACACTTAATTACTTAATGACGACATACAACCCACACTATCTACGGAAGTAGAATTACCAAAAAATAGATCTTTAAATGAAAATAAAGGTTGAATTTTTTATTGTTATTATATGTTATTTGTTCTAACAAAAATAATATTTATTTACATAATGAGTTCTCCAAAATAGTCTTACTTTGTTGGCTTGGCAAAAAAGTTTAGATGCAATTGGCCATTTTAAATAATAAAATAAAAATATCGTTTTATATCACCATTTCGTATTATGAATGGTTTTTTTATGTAGCACTACTAGATTCATGTGTCGAGAAAACCATTTTTTCAATATGTCAAGATATATACAACTAGGTACATCTAATGGGAATTTTAGACTTAAGCTACTTTTTCAAAAACTAAATCAAATGTCGTTGTACTATAAGTGCTTACAAGTGCTTGGAAACTTAGTATTAGTATTAACATGCTGGGACCACAACCAAGCCTTTTAACCACGTGTAACTCGAGTCGTATTCGGACCTTGATTGACGTTTCGAGCGTATTTTATTACTCATAAATGACATTCAATAAATTATTTATATTTTATTATTAAATAATTTATTTTTAAGACAGCAATGGCTTTTCACAATCTCTCCTTAAGTTGTTAGACTCTAGTGTTTTATAATATTTGATAATATAGCCCACGAAAGTTATTAAAAATTAAAATTCTTTTAATTATTATGCGGTGCCTTTGAACCCTATAAATAATAAGAGTAGATATTCATATTTTTTCCGGCAATGATAAGAGATTAGGCCACCGGGATCGCAGGATGTTGGGCTAATCTTGTTTGCTTTATATTGAGCAAGTGTCTGTGTACTAGGAAGTACTTGTAAGGATACAACCTTTTATATTCTATTTTTAAGATAAAAGCGAAAAGCTCGAAACATATATACCTACCAGTACTTTAAGATAACGTTGCCTTTCATATAATAATATGATAAAGTTATTATATTACGAAAAGTACAAATATTAAAAAAGTAACATTTTATTTCTTTTGCAAATGATATAGCTAGACTTTTTTTTTAAAATAGGGCCAAATACAAGGAAAACATGTTATCAAAACGTAATTAGAATTCCCATAAAACTGTCTCAAATGAAACAAACGATAGCAATGGAAAAAGCAATGCGAAGTAGGAAAACTATAAATCAAGTTTTTCAATGAGCTGCAAATGAATGAACATCAAATATAAATAAATTAAATCGGCTTCACGCTGTATCCCGCGTACAGCAGAGTAGGCAAAGGGAACCTAGTGTTAAGACACTCCGTTCCTCACTTTCCGCCGAAGTTTTTGAGGCATTACGCGTTCAGTGGAGAAAACCAACACCGGGGTGTGCCTTGGTGTAATAATATTAAGAATCAATTAAAAACCTTAAAAATCAGATATAGGCCTATCAGCATGTTAACACACAACTAGCCGATGACTAGAACTCCACAATACCTATAGAACAGGTAAGAAACAGTGGACAATAGAGACATACGATTCGTAACAATGCATATGGATAAGAATGTTAATTGGAAATACGAGCGAGTTGCGTCGTTTTGATTTAGTACCTTTTCTAGCCTCGAGAGATTCGTGTTGATAGAAATGGCCTGTTTGTAATTATTTGTTAAATGAAAATTATAAGTTTTTTTTTTCAATTTTTTTGAGGCCATGTCGCAAAAGCACGAAGTGCGTCTGTAGACGGGATGGTTATGGGTTTAATCCCCATTCGGGGGAATTATATATTTAATATTTTTTCTTAATTCCTCGCTCGCTCACTTTGGTAACAAGGCAAAGCGCCACTCAATATGCAATGCCTCAAGAATTCGAAGGATAGTGGAGGACGGAAGTGTCTTAACAAAAGGTTCCCTCTGCCTAGCCTCCTAAGTGCGGGATACAGCGCGAAGCTTTCACTTATTTTATTTTATTTAAAAAAAACGTATTACTGACAATATTTTCAAAGACGGTAATATATTTTCTTGACAGTAGACAAATTCAAAAGAAAATTAACGACGAGTCAATTACACCCCAAAACAAAATGGCGCGGAATGTCCGCTATAAAAAATCCAGCTAAGGGTTGGCAAATTTCTTTCCCGGTCTATACATTTATTTAATTAATCACATTCTTACGATTAGGGTCCGCCGTCCGAATGTCCGAATTATTTGAGTTCTTTTTGATAATGCAATAACATGGTGGTATAAGAAGATATGTATGCATGTAGGGCACGAATTAATTAGTAAATTACTCATAAATAAATTTTAAAAAAATATTTGTTTATTTATTTATTTATATATTTATTTATTTTTTAAATAAAAATCCTTTAAATCCAACATATTGTAACAAATCTTTATATATATAATAAATTAAAATATTTAGATATAGATATGATGTTTGGAAGGGTTCATATTACGAGTCACTTTGCAACAATCTCGCTTGTAATTATGTTAGTCTGACAAAAATGGGGACGCTACTGTGTCTTACGAAGCAATAGATACGGCACACCTAAAAAAAATCATAAAGAAAAAGTTTATATGACATACTTGAAAATAGTGTGTATACGTAATATAATGTGAAATAAATAATATATATATATATATATATATATATATATATATATATATAGGGTGTTTATGTTATACTTTACAAATGGTGTTTATTTCAAAACAATAATTTTATTATTTATTTTGTTTGAAAAAATAACTTTTTAATTTATGGGATTTTTTTTTTTTTCTAAATTATATAAGGCTTTTAGAGAGAAGTTAAAACTGTGGTTTCATTTAAAGTGGTGCTGACAATTCCATACTGTATATCATCACGACCGTTCTGTACATTACGTAGTACTAACACACTCGCAGCCAAAAACACACGAAAAATGGGGAATATAAAATAAAAAACTGCCAAATCATATCGCTGTTACATCTCGAATGGTCGTTTTTTTTTTATTTCAATTTCCGAGGGTGCGCTAAACGTTCCAGCGAACTCTATTATTCGGTGTACACCGTCTGACGTAAGCACATTCAGCTCAACAGCCGCTTGTTATTAAATGTAATAATGTATATCATAACGTATTCATATCTACAATCTCAATGGATATGCCAATTTCATTATTCTCCTCCCCGAATTAGGTATGCGCTTTTTGCCACATGTTCGCTAGTTTTTAAGATTTTTTTATTGTTACCTTACAGTAAAAATGATATAAAAAAAAATCAGCTTCATACTGTATCTCGCACACAAAGTCGAGTAAGCAAAGTGTAAGTATGAAGTAGTGTTAAGACACTCCGTACACTATTTTCCGACGAATTCTGGAGACCTTACGTGCTATAAAATATTATAAATAGTTAAATATAAAAAAATTGAAAAAATATGTATTTCATTTCCTCGAGTGGGGATCGAATCTACAACCAGTCGCATTTATAGTCACACTTTGTGCCCCCGATCTATGACAGGCCTCCTACAGTAAAAACTTAAAATACTAACATTGCACCTATTTTAACTTCAAATAACCTAGTACAAGCAAAAGTGCCATAGAATGAGCTATAGAACAGAAAAAACCATTTATTATTACTTTCTTACGCATTACATCATTTCGTATTTACCAAAAAATGTTTCATTTGCATAATAGCTTTTTTTCCTGCCATTACTATTTACGTTAATATTCTGATTTGTTTGAGCGGGGTCGCACGCACAACAAACATAAAGACAATCTGTACGTAGCGACCATTTATGTAAATATAAATCTACGATACTCTGCTATTATGAAAATTGTAGATACAGCGCGGGTGCGGCGTTGTATTTATTTATGTAGTTGGGTGTGGTCGGTTCGAAAAATTATTTAATTTTGCCGTTTATAATTTGCCTTTCATTCCTTAAATCCAAACATATATATATATATATATATATATATATATATATATATATGTAATTAAAATTGCAAGCCTACGAACGCAAGGGGTATTGGTAGTGTGTTATTAGTAACTTGGAGTTTAATCAACAAAACATCAAGCGGCAATGCACTAACTATTACGAATGAGATAGAATTTCTCATTTCATTCGTCTTAAGTCGTCAAAAACAAAGTGGTGTTATTAGCGCGTCTAAATAATTACAGGGCACATCAATCAAGGGCCGCATGCAGATAGAGCGTTTGTGCGAGTCAGCGCACTCGGCCCGGCGCAACCCTTCTTTCATATCTATCTGTACTCTGTACTCATATTCCGATATAAAAACTCGATTCTACATATGTAGTTGAATTTGAGAATTTAATTAATTGTTTTTACATTGTAATAAATTGAATAAATCAGCTTCACGCTTTATTCCGCACACAACTAGAGGGAGTCTAGTGTTAAGGCACTCCGTTCACCACTCTCCCCGAACTCTGTAGGCAATGCCTCTACACCAGAGCAAAGAAATGGTGAGATGAAAAATTTAAATAAATATTTCATCTCCTCGAGTGGGGATCAAACTCACAACCAGTCGCGTTTCCAGTCACACTTCGTCTCCCTGAGCCGCGACTGGCGCAATAACAATATCACCTACAAATTCACTAAACTAGTATTTCTCCAACAATTGTTGTCTAATAGCCAAAAATAAAACATTAAAACATATGTATTGGACTAAATAGTTCAATTAAGACACACAATGATCAGCACAATTCGTCCAGAACGCCACAAACGGCTGCAATTAAAAGAACAATGAGTGGATTCAATTCCCCAAATCCAATTTCCTCGGTGCGAGACGTGCCAGTAACTGAATGTGACGCTATAACATTTTAATAAATTAACTTATGCATAGGTATAACAAACAAATGAGCTATACAGACCAGTCGAGGCTCAGAGGCACACAGAGTGACTGCAATTGAGGAAATGAAATATTTAATATGTTCATTTCTTCGTTCTGGTGTCGAGGCAAAGCGCGGCGTTGATGTACGCCACTAAACACGCGATGCCTGCACAATTCAGCGGAAAATGGGGAAACACTAGGTTCTCTCTGCATATCCTGCAGTCTACAATCTACAGTCAAAATAATTTTATGAAAAGTCGATAAAAATAGTAATTTATTAATATTTTTATTGTACTTACAAGAATTTTACAATAAAATTTAGAAGACCTTATGTTTGCGAACTCAACTTAGAGTTTATGCAAAGTATCAAAGCCTTATACCAACAACTATCAATACGAGTATGAAAACATGCGACAATACAAAAAATAGTTTATAGTAGTACCTACTAAATAAACTAAAATTTTATAATTACACCGCTCAGCTATTACGTAAGCATGAAAATAATAATTACTTTTTCGGCCGTGACAGTGTTGTGACCTCATACGTCACGGCGACGGCGCACGTGTCAATATCTGACGGACATCTCGTGATAGTACAATCATCGCCACATTAAATTGTCAAGACTAAAATCATTTTTCTATCGATGTCCAACATATCGATGGTCAGTGTAAACAAAATTAAAACCTAAATGTAGGTAATAGAGTTGGTATTGCTCCGAATCACGATAGAACGTCATATCTGAGAGTACACCCGACATCGTGTTGCTCTGTCTTTGAAAGCATCCTAATTAAGTTTTCAAGACGATTGAAATTCAATATTGATTGGCAGATGGCGCTAGCGGCCTTTTTAAATGAATCATTCGTTTCTAATATAAATGTACGTCAACACTTTTTTTATCAAAGAAATGAGTAATTACATACAATAAACAAATATAATATTATTTTTAACCAAGTGCCATTATGAGGGCTGTGCGGTGGAGATGATGTGCATTGTCACGAACGAAAATTTTATATGCAGCGCCACGTGTAATATGAACTCATTTGAGTTGCAACCCTTTTTTTATAATTACATGTTAGTCTTAGTTACAAAGCAGCCTCGACTCGTATTTATCGACCTATACAAGTTCACTAAGAACCAAACTCAAGTGGTAGACACGATTCTCACGTAGCGAGCAGCAAAAGCGAGGAATTATAAAGAATCCATCAACATCAGCGCAATACCGATTGCAAAATCCGCCATCAATCATAAAACATCAGAAAGGATTAAAATCTACGTTGCACCTTCCAAAGCTCGAGTACCCTTGTTTTTCTCTAACCCGTAAATACTGAGGGGCGTAAGTATGGCCCGGGGGCGGTAAATATTATAGAGGGGTGGCGGGGAGGGTGAGTGGGGGGGCTGTACCCCCGCCCCTTGAGGGGGCACTATCCCTTATCGCGAACGTTACCCTCGTGCGCGACCGCTAGACCGCCAAAATGTGGGGCAAATCGATGCCTTTGCCCTATTTTTGTGCATCTGGACCGTTATCGATTTTATACTCGTAACGAAATATCGATTGTTTTATCTAATAGTTTTTTTAACAATTAGTCTTTGTGGGTCCCAAGTTTAAATATAGATAATTAATAATATAGATAATACATACGTATACATAACATATAACTATATATTATAATAAGTATATTATAAAATCACAAACAAAGTAATCTTAAGCGTGACAACAACAATTATTTTAAGCATCTCTGCCGTCGAAATAAAATAATTTTATATTGACCATAAATTAATTTAATCGAGGAGGTGCCTGGCCGGTGCCTGGCCGGTGCCTGGCCGGTGCCTGGCCGGTGCCTGGCCGGTACCTGTACTCGACGGTATTGTTGCCATTTATACGACTTTAAAGCAACTTTGTTGTTCGATCCAAGGCTATATTCAAGGATTAGTTATGTTATAAAAGTTGATTATAAATCATTACTTTATTTCTCTTCGCTATTTTTTAATTCTATTCGTTTTTTTTTTATAATTAAATTTTGATTTTTTTACTTCTTCATTCTCATTATTTGTCTATTACTTCTTCATTCTTAATTATATATAAATTAATGAAGACAATAAACGCAATTGTAGATACGTATATAGGAGACATCGATACATTTTAATGTAAAAAATAATTTTAGCTAAAAAAATAAGCTCTATATAACGCTATTGAATATACCTACTAATATAAATAATGTTACCTCTAAGATAAAGATATCTAAAAAACAATATACAAAATGATTTAAAGTCTATTACAATATACGTCTTAAAACAAGAGAAACAACATTTGGGCTATAAAATGCAATTTACTATCTTTTAACTTACAACCTCCACCGTCCACTTGATATTCTACAATGTTTTTATCGATTCGTTTTTTAAATTGTTGCGAATGTTTTATTAGTTTTTATTATGAACCGTATATCAGAGTTTAACGAGGGCCCTTAAGTAGCCCTTATCTCATTTCGTTCTTTGTTGGATCTGTGCAGATGTTAGTGAGTCAACTAAGTTGTATTTTTCTAAAGAAATATAATGAGGAAATTAGAAAAAGGCAAAACGTGGCGTTCAGTTCCGCCACTTAACACGCCTCCAGAATTCGGTGGAAGGTGGGGAACGTAGTGCCTTTACAGTAGGTTTTTTTTAGAAATCCAGTATCACTTCTTTTCAGTAATAGAATAAATAATTTAAGCTTGTTTATACGTCACACACTTCTAGGTTATTATTTGATGAGATGATATGCCTTACATTTATAATATTACCCAATCATGTGAAACTTTTCTTAGCATAAAGGCTCTTAATATCACAGGCGTATTCAATGCTTATTAGACAAAAAGCTTATATGGCTTCATTTAATTCGATTATTTGAAAACTCATAATATTATTAACATTCAGCTTCATATTATTGAAGTATCATTATTAAAAGTTATTTTTATTTCTTTCATAGTGTTTGTACTTAACTATGTTTTTTAAGAAAGACACTCTCAAAACTCTCAAAAACTTATATGATATTTTAGCTTACGTTAACTATTTATAATCGATATATATATATATATANAATTTTATTTTTTTTTTTTT